>JABWIB010000649.1:22531-53563 GCA_016617825.1 Platyplectrum ornatum | reverse complement strand
GGGGCAATCCCACCAGACATGGAGGTAGGTACCCGCGGACGAACAACCCCTCCAACAGGAGTCAGAGGCATTCTGTGAGAATCTAGCAATCCTGGTCGGGACCATGTACCATCTATAATACAGTTTGAGGCGGTTTTCTCTAATTTTGACACAAATAGAAGAGGATGCCACCGAAGATCTAATGTCTGTCCAGTCCTCCGAGGTGAGGGGGGGTTCCCAGGTCCCGATCCCAGGATATCTCAAAAGGATCAAGGAGGAGTCAGTGGAGGAGGAGGGAGCTAACAGCATGTAAAGTTCAGAGATCAAGCCTTTGAAGACAGATTGTGTTCTGCACATATTCTCGAAGACAGTAAGACGGCGAGAGGACATAGTCTCACAAGCAGCTGAATGGAAATGTCTTAATTGAAGATACTGATAGAAGAGATGGCGAGGGACACACTCACAGTCTTCTTAATCGCCAAGTAGTTTATTCACAATCCAATTAAAACATCAGGTAAGTCGACGTTGCAGTTGCTGTTGCAACTTTTATCAGGACCAAAAGGTATTTCAACAAGTATTTCATAATCAATAACAGTCAACTATGGGCACCCACTTAAATATCCTTACCTGATGACCAGATGCACATCACCTGCTGCCTCCATGCACGTGTTTTGTTGCGCACCTCCAGTGACGGTCCGTCTGCCACTGACGACTAATGGATGACGTCACCAAACACAAACACGCTCCAACTTTAGAGTGCGCATGTGTCGGATCCACGTCGCGATGGCAACCGGTAACGCGTCCCAGGGAACCGCAACAAAGCACAAATGAGCCATCATTATAATGTCAGCCAGTCATCATGTTCATAAAACCAATCACTAAAAAAATAGAAAACCACACACCAAATAGTAAATATATATAAATTAATCCAAGTGAACATTAAACGTGTCTTTTGTTCAGCATATTTAGACGGTATCAATGGTAACTATTGACAGCTGTACTTGGGGGATTAACAGATATAGAATTGATGTAATGTTCACTTGGATTAATTTATATATATTTACTATTTGGTGTGTGGTTTTCTATTTTTTTAGTGATTGGTTTTACGAATATGATGACTGGCTAACATTATCATGATGGCTCATTTGTGCGTTGTTTCGGTTCCCTGGGACGCATTGCCGGTTGCCATCGCGACGTGGTGTATGGATCCAACTAATGCGCGCTCCAAAGTTGGAGCGTTTTTATGTTTTGTGACGTAATCCATTAGTCGTCAGTGGCAGACGGACCGTCACTGGAGGTGCGCGCAAACACGTGCACTGGTCATCAGGTAAGGATATTTAAGTGGGTGCCCATAGTTGATTGTTATTGATTATGAAATACTTGTTGAAATACCTTTCGGTCCTGATGGAAGTTGCAACAGCAACTGAAACGTCGACTTTGTTTTAATTGGATTGTGAATAAACTACTTGGCGATTAAGAAGACTGTGAGTGCCACTTATACGTTGGATGGTATATACACACGTATATATATATATATATATATATATATATATATATATATATATATATATAAATAATGATCAGCAAGGAAAGCCACATAACTATAAAAGAAGCAAGCCTGTCCACAACTCCTCTTGGATGCATATCAAAAAGCTTTTGGCTTCTTAGGCAGGAGGTGGGCTGTGCACAAGCCCTCTTCTCTACGGCTTAACATACAGTATATAACATAACATAAAGCTAGTAAATGAATAGATGGTGATCAGATATTTTCAGATAATCTAATTATTATTGAATGAGACATTGAGTCATATCATCATACTCCAATTAGTATCTTAACGTATTGTCAGTGTCAAGTACTACGTGTTTTTTTTACATTTTTGTCCAGCATACATCACAAATTTAAGGATATATCAATAAAATTCATCACTTCTATAATTTTCCTCTTATAATTTTTGGACATTACCGTATTTAGAGTGCCCGGAATTAGGGTTACTGCAATCTCTATCAAATGGGAAACTTTCCTTTTTTTAGTCTAATTACTCTGGATGCGGCTCCCATCAATAAAAGGGAGTTGAGTCTTTTTATACCAGGTCTTCCAATTCTCCTTATTACCTTGCTTTTGCAGGTCCTTGCTTATTGTTTATTGCATGTATATGATACAAGATTGAATGATCTGTACTGTTTAATACTATCATGAATGTGGACATAGTGTGCCAGATTTGGATTTACACTCCCATGACTTGATCTCATGATCTGGTCCAGTGTCCTAGTAATAAATATGAACTGGATCCAGACTTGCATACTGGCCATCATTGACACAGAGTATTTGTATAAATAACGGCCATTAATATCTCAAATAACATCTGTGCATGTGTGTACCAGATGTTATTAGTAACTCGTTAGAAACCTAATAGAGGTACATTAGCCTAATCATGGCATGTTAAAGAAGCGAGGTGGAGGGAACAAAACATTATGCACTGGACTGCTTATTAGTACATAATGTTAAGGCTACAAGAATTTTTTAATTTCCATTATAACAAGTCTAACTAAAATTATGTAATGCAGATACCAGTCTTGATTATATAATACGATCAAGCTAGATCAAATACAAGATCAAATCAAATACAAGATTTAGAATCTAATGTATGTTTAGAAACCTTAAGGTTGTGTGGGAGACTCCCAAATTACAGTCAATACTACTGGTATTCCAGGAGAGTCTACAAATCTACCGGGATTCGGGCTGAGGCAGCGATTTAATGTAAATCAGTGCCTTAGTCCCAATCATTACTATGATAGGTGGAGCTTGATAATGTCAAACCCCACCCATCCATAGCAAAAGATATCAGAGCATGTGCTTTATGTAAATTATGCCCTCTGCCCAAACCCCATGCTGCCGATCTTTGGTTTCTCCCAGGAGGGAAAACCCAAAAGTCAGCACCCTAAGATATTGTATATATTACAATGATTTCAAATTGGTTTAACATTGTTGTCCTGGGTGGTGTTATAGTGTTGGTGTCACTGAGAATGCAGTCTATTATTTAGAATCTAGAACATTCCTAACTTAAATTATAAATTGTAAAAGTATAAATGTGCTTAGAGAGCACAAACAAAAAAAAATTCCAAGAGAATTAGCACATTTCACTTTCCTTTGATGAAAATATGAATTCACCACTGCTAGCAGCCACGGTTCCTTTGGGGTTGGATAAGAGGGATGCTGTAATAGTAGGTGCAGCAGTATCTGGCTTTTGTTTGTGCCGTCTTGTACATTGTACGACTATTCTGATACCATTTTCCGCTATCAGTGCACTACTTAATGTCTTCTAGGTCAGTGAGCCAATTAGAACGTGTGGATGATTATCAGCAATTGTTTTGCAGTTTATTTTTTCCCCTTGAAATAATCTTCATTCGTCCATTGCTTTGTGCATGTAAGTATTATTAGGATAGTAAGTTGCTATTTTAACTCATTCCGTTAGTTGTCTCCTAATCAGTGCTCCAGTTATAACTATTCTGTTGTGCAGATGGAGTTACTTGTGGCCCTTATGTGACCTCTCTCAGCGGCACGGCCAGCCACTTTTAATCTTCTGTTTACTTTTGATGTGAGTAGAGCTAATGGTCTGCTATTGATTGGTGCTTCAGCATCATTGCTATGCAGCCTGTTATTCCAGCTCATTTTTGCCTCTTGCTTTTGAAGTGAATTTCCTATATTTCTTTAACATTTAGATTAGACTTTCTTTTCATGAATGTTGATATTCTCAGGATGTTGTACACAACTAAAACAGGAGATAGATGTTAAAAGAATTCACAACTGATATATGAATGTTTTTCAGTGCTAGGCATGTACTAAAATGCTACACATTTATTTGGCTACAAACAGACCGAATGCTTTGTTATGTATAAAGCTAGAAGTGATTTGTACACCATAAATTGCTTAAAAGCATAATATGTACTTGCTGCATGTAAAGATCAATGCTATATGTAACCATTGCTTCAGATCACGCTGTCCATGGTACTGAAAGGCATGGTTTCATTTGTTTTAAGTCAGTCATATGGATTTCTTACATATATTATTAGTCATGATGCATGTCACAAATAATATAGCTGTATAAACAATTCATTAGAAGTATAATTACATATAATATGAGTCTTTAACAAAAGTTATTTTGTCAACTTCATTTATAAGCAGTTCATATACAATTTCAACCAAATTACAACATACAGTTGAATATATTCAATAAATTACAATTTTTCCACTATTGACTTATTGAACAGTGGGCAAAACCATGTTGAATAGCGGGGGGGGGGTAAATTTCAATAGTTCTAACACAAGTCTAATAACAGTGTAACAGTAACGCTGGTCAGTATCTGTGTGCAAAATGCAAAAATAAAGTATTCTCCCTGCATGTAAACACTGACATTCATTTTACCTCCCCTGCAATTCAACATGGTTTTACCCACTCTTAAATAAGTTCTGAGTAAGTCAATAGTGCAAAAAGTCTGGATCATGTCAATTGTTTTTGAGAGTGATCCAATAAGTGTTCTGCTGAATCCATAAGAATGTGCAACATGCAGATCCAGGTACAGGTCTCTTCCCCTGTCGTCCACATTGTTAAGTCCGGTAAAGCTTTAGCCTTGATCTGCCTGTGCCTTTACGCTAGAACTGATTACCAGAAGTTCCTGCAAGATGCAAAGATGAACCCGTGAGAGAAAGAAGAGTGCAGTCCAGCAGCGATTGTGGTCCAACGCACGAGGCAAGGATTCTATAACTGACACTAGCATTATACAAAGAAACCTTTTAAGTCACATTATACATTACAATATTGGCATTGGAGATAATTCTGAACATGGATCCCAAAAGGATGTGTTAGCTCAGCATTGTCATTAGCTGGTCAGTATAAGACTGGCATCACTTGACGTTTCTACGTGCTCAGGTTATTGGAATTTCCATAGATTTTGTTACTTCATAGTAACAGCCAATATTTACATTTGCACAAGTTTCAGCATACAGACAGTTTTCAGAGTTAGTGTATTGTACAGCAGATGTCACTCCATTTGCCTAAGTCCTGCTGACATTTGGAGACGTGGATTAATTGAGCTGCAGAATGAAATTTAATTAAAATTAAATACAGGCTTGGCCATTGTATCTGTTCATTTCCCTCACTATGATGTGTACACTTGCAGTGAACATCTCTGTTAATTTGTTTAATCAGGAGAATATGTGAGGGAATCTGCACTTTGTTTTAAGCTGAAGGTTGCAATAATGGCAGCTACAAGGCCCAGAATCTCTGACTGCAGTATAAGCTGTGTAAATGATGTTATGGATATGTCTGATGAAGTCATCTGAAGGGCAAGCATGCTTCCAGCACCTTTACTTTTAATTGCCTATAATAAGGCTATATATTATAATTCTGACTGTCATAACTACAATAGAATTAATTTCATGTATTACACATGGTTCGTATCAAAGGCTTATGTTTAACCATATGTTTTTTATTTTAGACATTACAAAACTTGTTTAAAATAATCGGAGCAGGGAGGGGTGAGGAGGCAATTGCACCCCTCTTCTCCCAAAGCTGGGCAGGGGTGCAAAAAAAATTGCATGGTGGCTGCCAGAAGAACAGCAGGCGCCCTGTGCTTCCATAATATGACAGCAGGACACTTATATTATAGAAGGACTCCTAACTTTCTTATGGTCTGATTTCCTGGCAGAGCGGCAGGTGGGGCACATATGTCAATCACCCTGACAGACGCCCTGCCCATCCAATCAGCGAGTCAGCCAGACTTTCTCTGTGATTGACATGTGTGCTGTCCCTGCTCCTCAGCCGGTAAGAATGCTAGGAGGTGGATACCCAGTACACTGGCCAAGATCCATCATCTGGAAAGGCAGTAATGGTATTTCAGTCATTCGCCAGATTCTTGAGTTTTGCGCATAAGGGACTTTTTTGTATCTCACAAAAGTCAAAAAACACATTTTTGTAGAAGATCCTTAATATCCTAAAATTATCTAAGTTCCTCATCTCAGTCCATACCAGTACTGTACTAAGCCATAACCACAAAATGACACTGGTAGTGCGAGGCAAGATGCAGGCGCCAATATAGCAAGCAGTAACACTTGTTCAGGAAATATTTTGGCATGTGATGGCTGGCAAGTCATTTCTCAGACTAATCCAGACAGTCTAGAGGGAGAAACTGATCACCTGAAAACAGTTCATGTAAATAAAGGTGGACAAAGGTTTATTATTACAGCCTTCTACAGGTCTTAAATAGACAAATATAGAAACCACATACAAATTATAACAAGAAAGCTGCAAAAAGCCGGATTGTACTAAAAATGTGATGAAAAGTTGTAAGCATTGTTGATTTCTTCATGTTCTCAATAGACAAAGGTATATGGCTATCTAATACCTGTGACCCTTAGAAAAATAGGTCAAATATATTTTCTATACTTTGGTACAGCCTGTTCTATTCCAAACCATCATACCATATATGGTGGGGCTCAGAGTGATGTGACAAGGTCATGGTTGACAAGCTTTTTATATGAATATCAGCGAGATTGTAATAGCACCATCAAGAGGTTGCGCCAAAAAGTGTGTCCAGTTCCATTAGAGGGGTGTGTCCTGTGAGAAGCGCCACACATGGTCATGTCTAGGGCCACCAGGAAAGATATTTCAACCTAAATATGTCAAAATCTGTATTTATTGATTGTTAAATTGTCAGGGAATAAACCGATTTTCAACATTTATTATGAAGGAGACCCTTACTTCTCCATCTTTATTGAAATAGAACACAATGGCCTACATTTACTAAGCAGGGAGATTGAGAAGTGGGGATGTTGGCCATAGCAACCAATCAGATTCAAGCTCTCATTCTCCAGAATGGATATGAAATGGAGACCTTAAATCTGATTGGTTGCTATGGCAACATACCCACTTTTNAATCTCCCTGATTAGTAAATGTAGGCCAATGTCTAAATTCTATCATCATTACTCAATGATTTCTCAACTGAATCAGCATCAGGGAGATTATCAAACACTTCAGGGGGTCAGGGAGATGACCAGCTCTTCAGGAAGTCTCCCTGATATTCCGAGAGAGTTGGCAACTATGGATAAGGTACTTCATATTAGTCTGTCAGTATTGTATATCCCTCAAAGGGGACTAATTTGTGATTCTTATTGTAGAATATTAGCATATCACACAAACCACTCTAGTTACATTATCTCTGGTGTAAGGATAATTAAATGACAACACATCTGTATATCTCCCACAACATCCAAATTTTTTAGCCATTAAAATGTGTGTCACCATGTAAATACAGAAACCATTGTTAAAAAAACACAGTGTTAAAAAGAATCTGTTGCTTTTGGCTTGTTTCCTTGTTGGCGTATAATCAGTGGCTGTGTCATGGTTTCACATACTTCCAATTAGCATGTGTTATTTGTGCATATATATTTGTTTCACCTGTAGCATTCCCTGCAGTAATAGCCACAGTATTACTTGCCTGTAATGAGATGCTCTTTTCTAAAGGACCTGCTTATATAAGGAACATGCTTGGATGCCACTTCTCTCTTTGCACCATGATCCGCAAAGTGCGGCAAGTAATAGATTTAAATTTGCTAAGTGCATTTACTCCTTTGTGCCGCCATAAAGAGAATCTATTACTGTAAAATTGAGGCTTGGTTTCAAATTGTACCATTATGAAGTTTTCTTGCAGCAATGTTTTGTCTCTAATACACTTCCCTCATTGTAATTCTGTTACAAACCTGATGTCTAGCATCAAGTCTCACAATAATTATTTTAAATTGCTACTAGGAACAGAAGTCCTGGTGGGATATATTACTACCATTCTAACAAGATGAATTTCAATGCACTTGTAACCATATTATAGTGGATTATGAAAGAAAGAGCATCTTTGAGTTTTTGGAATTCAAGTATACATGTAACCTTCAAATATTATTCCGCTCTGAACTGAAGCCTTCATCATACACTTTAGGCCATTAAAATAAAGCAAGAGGTTACAGGAAAAAAGCAGGGGCTAGTTTAGAAATGATAGCGAGAGGAGTTACTTTTAATATCATATTTTATTCATATGGTTCCCAGTTTTAGATTATTTTCCAGCATCCTCCAGGAGCCAGCTCCACTGCTAGTTGCCTTAACCCCGTGAGTGTTAAGTATACCCTCTGGCATAACTAGAGGATTTCTCATTGTTATGAGTGTGCTGTCAGGATGACATATTGGAGATGCAGCATCTCAGCACTTGATTTCTCACTATCGTTACTTTGTTATACTCTATCTCAGAGTTTCTTGCAGTCCATACTTCCAAATTAGCTGTAAGCAGCATAAGCTAATGAAAGAATCACAGATGCAATGCTCAATAACTAGAGACTCCTTTTTGCACACCAAAGTAAAAAAAAAGTTTTAATTTTTATGTCTGTAGACACATGAATGAGAAATGAGAAAAGTATAACTAAAGCTTTAATATCTCCTATATATATATTTATTTATACTGTATATGTATATATTTTTATAAATGCTGTGTTTCATGAGCAGGGCCCTCTGTCTCTCTCACATCTGCCCCTCCTGCATTGATACTTTAATTGTTTTGTATTTTCATTTCATTGCTTTCCACATGGTTTTATCACCTTTGGGCCAGATTCAGATTTACAATCTCATGACTTAAGCTGGCCATACACTATAAGATAAATTGTTCCAAGATTTCTCAAGAGTAAAACCATGATGAATTGCAGGGGAGGTAAAATGAATGTCAGTTTTTGCATGCAGGGAGAATACTTTATTTTTGCATGTTGCACACAGATACTGACCAGCGTTACTGTTACACTGTTATTAGACTTGTGCTGGAAACATCATCTCTCACCTGTAATACTGATTGCAACTAATTCAATTTGCCTCCCCTGCAAATCAACATGGTTTTACCCACTCTTGAGTAAAGCTGGCCATACACTATAAGATAAATTGTTCCAATCGACAGATTTTTCAAGAGTGGGCAAAACCATGTTGAATTGCAGGGGAGGTAAACTGAATTAGTTGCAATCAGTATTACAGGTGAGAGATGATGTTTATAATAACAGTGTAACAGTAACGCTGGTCGGTATCTGTGTGCAACATGCAAAAATAAAGTATTTTCCCTGCATGCAAACACTGACATTCATTTTACCTCCCCTGCAATTCAACATGGTTTTACCCATTTTTGAAAAATCTGTTGATTGGAACTATTTATCTTATAGTGTATGGCCAGCTTTAGTTGGGAGTTAATCTATATTGCCTATCTGGCTCATTGTTCTGTGCGCTTTGGGTTGGACCTCTTCTCCCTGCACCCCTACATTGCGCTAGGTGGGCAGGGGGGGAAGATTTAAATTTAGCTAATGAAGCTGGATATTCCCCAATTTGTGTGGCGAGTGGTCGACCACTGATCCACATGATTGAGTTCTGCTAGACTCCTGTATTCTTTTTAGGTTGGAGGAGGGCATGGTATTAATAAAAACAGCAAATTTCATGTAAGTGTTTTGTAGCTTCAGATCAGATTATTGGTCTGGATCCAGACAAAAAGGGTTGTTTTCCCCTCACAGAGAGCGTGAAACAACCAGTTTTTGGAACTGTGCTTATCAGTAATGAGTATATTTGAGATAAGGTTTTGGTCATTCATAATGACAATCACTATGCAATAACCCTATTGAAGGACACTTCAGCTAGGGCCTTTGGAGAAATACAAAATAGATAATAGAAGGCTCATTACCAAAGTTAATACGCATAATAAATTTATTGGATTCATTCTGAAGTGTTGAATAATTAACCAACTACCTATTTTTATGTAGATAATTGTTACTAGTTTTGAGCTGAGAAATATTTGCACACAGGAAGACACATGTTGCTCAGCACTCAGTTTATACTACTTCCATAGTGCCTGCATTTGGGAGATAAGAGAAATACAACCCATGGTTCTCTTAGGGTTAATCTGTTAGCATGGAAATGATGTTAAAAAATGAAAACTCATGAGAGAAAAATAAAGTAATGCCGTAAGTATGAACTTCTATATCCCATGGGCCTGAGCACATCCTCCAGCTTAAAGAGTGAGTCTTAATTAGGCATTTAAATCAAGTCACACTCTCTATTTTTTAGAACCACCTCTTCCTCTTTATATGTAGCACTATTTAGCTTATATTAATTTATGTTCATATGTGTTTATGTATGGGCAAAATAATCAAATGTATATTTATTACTATTATTATTACATATTTAAGAACAAAGGCATAATCCTGAAATAATTTTAGGCGATTTCCACTGAACTGGCTTGTCGTTTGATCAGCTTTCCATAAGTGTGACGTGACTACACTCTGTGTGCGGAGTTAGGCCTGGGGTTCGTGGGAGGCATATAAGGTGTACAGTATGAGCTGGGATGTCGTATGGATCTTTTTTTGTACAATAGCCTTCTACATAGAGATAAATGTGTAAGACTTAGGGTAGTGTTCTGGACATGAAACTGTTCAGTCAATTCGAGGGGGTTATGAATGTTAGGGGACATATTGTTGTAAATTTAAGTCGTAAATTCAAACGTGCGTGCAGGGCAGGACAACACAACTGCATTGCGAAACTCCGCACTATAGGCATTGTCAGCCGGGCAAATCAGTGTGATATGTAAGTGTCCAGTACTCCCCTCTCCCACTATTATGTACAGACTGAACCATCAGAGTTCACACGCAAGTCAGGATCCAGTCCTTAATCTGGGGAAACGTGGTGTCTTACCTGTAGTCATACAGAGTGGGATTTTTTCTTATTAGAAGGGTGTTTTCAGTGGATATAGGGATTCCTAGTGTCAGAAATGCAGGCATTCATAGAGTTTTACTGTTTATGCATGAGGTAGCGATATCTTAAGGCTCGTGACCAGCTGTGTTTATGGTATTGGGATTATATTATGCATAGGAATGTTTTTTTGTTATTATAAATCGATTTCCTTCTAACTGATCAGATACAACTCTATGAAGCTGTGTAAAATATCTGTGACCAATCAGTATGAGAAGTTCATGCACAGACTAGACATGTCTGAGGTCAACTATTAACTGTATCCGTTATAAGACTTAATTAAGCTATTTAGCATTCATGGGTTGAAGCAAGCATAGATGAACAGAAACTAGAATAGGCATGTCCATTGTCATATTCATCTGTTTTGAGAAATATTTTGGAGCACTGTATAAACTAAGTGTGCTATTTATTTATTATGAACATATCCCGAATTGCCTAATTACATATACTCCTGAGTTGTGGTGATCTTTATTTCATGTGTGTTGCTTGTATTTTAGCGTACTGGTATAGTTTATTTCATACTATTTACATCATAAAACATGTATTTAACATCAGCTACCACTACAGGTAGGGCAGGCAATAGAAATCTTGGGGCCGGGACAACCAGATTTTTATATAGTTAACACTATTGACGGAGCCTCCCTGAAGCTCGGCCCATCTCAGCTGTCCCCCTTGACCACCCCTGTGGCTGGGCCTGACTCCAGGCTTGCTAAGACATTCTCTGCAGCAAGTAAGTCTGTAAGTCTCATTTCACTATGCTGTAGTTATCTTGATGCATATAGACCTGATTAAGAGTTTTTGGAGGCCGCAGCATGCGACCGTCAGGTACTCCAGATTCAGAGCTGTGCAAAAACGCAGGGAGAGGGGCAGCCCATATGACCCTCATCCCAGTGCTAAGCTAAAAAGGGCAGAGGCTCTGGTTGCTCTATTCGGAGCCTCTGCTAATCTTTACACTCAGTGATCGCTGGTCAAGAGCTTGCAGTTACTGCCGGCTATTATGTAATAATATATAAAAAAATTTTAAATAATAAAAAAACACATTCCTTTTGTTAAAAAAAAGTTTATTATTTTTTTTAAACCTAATGAGACAGTTAATTGTCCATAGGACATCACCATTTCATGATGCATGCGCAGATCCACACACGACAGCGACTTTGAATCAGGTCCCTGTATACTAAAATATTGACTACCCATGAATTTCAACAGAGGTCCTGCTGGAACCTTTACAGCCTCATTTGTTTTTTTTGTTTTTTTATCATAATAGCTGTTCATGTTTATTAGTATACAAAGTTATAGACTCCACTAATGACAGAGACCTGTTGAATAGGTTTTCTAATATAAGCAGCTCTTGTTGTGCAATTATTGTAAGGAACTTTTAGATTTCTCTGTCTGAATACGGCAAAAAAAATGCAGTATGACTCCTATATTTCCATCAGGAATATAGTTTGCAGAGCAGGATTGTGTACTTGCGTAGAAGCAGCAGGCTGCAGGTGCAGTGTAAATAAAAAGTATACAGTGGTCTTTTTCAGAGATTCTCCTTTGCCATTCACATTCCTTAGGTTTCCAGCATTGCATTTGGATTTTGTTTGGAATAGATGAATGTTTATGCCAGGCCCCGGACAACATGAAATGTAGGGTTGTAACTCTTAATAAGAATGTGTTTTGACTTACACCCTGCTAACACTCTCTTGTGGCACTCACTCGTGGACATATTAGACACACCTACACGGAAGTATGTGTTTCATTTAGTAACCTTAGCAAAGGTCCTCATTGCCTGCGCGTGGATGGCATCTCTTCCGCCTACAGCCACACACTGGATGAACCTAGTCAATGACTCCATTCACCACGAACGCTTCCTGTACACTCAGAGGAACACCCTGGTAAAGTTCCACAAAATTTGGGAGCGGTGGTTATCATCTACCTTTTCTGTGTCCGCTGTACCTGAACTGTCCTAACTTCGCCCCGATGTGACACTTCTGTTGGATGCCCACCTGTGCTTGTCTAGCTGTTGTTATCCCCTCTCCCCTCCCTGGTGGATGTTCTCATCCCCTCGACAACGAGACTCTCTCCCATAGCTCACTCCCCTTAGCACACTCGCACCTTACTGTCCCTCCTTCGTCGGGTACTCTTTTTACTTTCTTATATTCTCCTTCTACATTCATCCTATCCCAGTGTTAGCAGCCGGGAATAAGTTTTGCTTTTCTTAGGATTGGTTATTGTATATGTACTTATGGTTGTTCTTCTACATATTATTTGTACTGGAGCCTAGCCATCTGCGATGGTCTCTGCTACTATGTTTGTCGTTTTGTGTTTTTTATTCTGTTATCACTGAAAAATTAAATAAAAACTACTGAATCAAAAGAATGTGTTTTACTATAATAAGGGGAAAATTCTGTTAAGGGGCAAACACAAGATTATAAACGATAACAAACCCTGTATTGCAAAATCTACTTCCTGTAAATCTGTAATTTGGTTTTGATTTCATATGTTTACATATGTGTCAGCGTATTCTGGGTATAATAGTCCACTTTTTACCCTGTTGTAAATAAAAGTCTTGCCATAAATGTTGGGAGAGTCTGTTAGCCATCTGCATGTTTTCCAACTATGGCCCCTAGTCTGCAATAGTGTTGTCTTATTGGGCATGATGTAGCGTCGGCATTATTTTCACACCCTTATCAGTTCAACATTTCAACATAGCTACTAAAAGTGATTCAACTGAATCATGCAATGTTGTGTTTTGCAGCGGCTGTGTATAATGTTATGAAAATTATGTAACATTGCACTATTTTGAATCGGGCCTGTGGATCTAACATTTCTCTTTGGTGTTTAAATATTGCACCAAGATTCATCCTATATAGTTTATTGCTGGATTGTATCATATAATACATCTGTGGTCGCTAATCGCTTGTACTGATATTGTAGAATTAATTAGTATTTTTCTCCTGTCTGTGATTAATTCTAGCCCATCTTGCTAGAGAAGTCTTTACCTGCATTGTAGCTATTGTTAAGGTTTATCAATAGGCTTGGTGGCTTGGAAATTAGCTGGTGATGTATTAACCCAAGTAATAATATTCCTGACGTAAAAAAGAGAGAGAAGTAAATGAAACATCTAGTTATGCATACTGCGTCTCCACATTGTCCTGCATACACTGCATGTGTTAGAATCGCTTCTCAGTTCTTTTTTTAATCTTTTATTCATAGCATTGCAGGTGATGAAAAATTTATGCCTTGAGTCTGGCAGTGAAATAAATGCAAAATGAAAACAGAAGCGGTTTATCCTGACAGCTTAAATATCTTTATCTAGCATATGGCTGCACTGTAAAAATCACTAGGTGACTTTTAAATATTTCCCACTAGCAAAAAAATATCAAGAATTGTAAAATGATGAACAAATGTATCTGTCCTAGATATCAGCTGTAACTTAAAGATGGTGATAATGGGATTCTGGTAATTAGCTGGTTACACTTAAAAACCAGTATGAGTGTGTTATACAATACAATGTGGCCTTGGGTGACTTTATCAATGAAATGTTTTTCATATATATAGAGGATGCTAAACTTATGTATTATCCAACATGTTTATTTGTAAAACTATGGTATCACTAACATAGGTGTTATCTCTTGTAGTTAGATACAAATATGTGTCTTATTGCTATTATCATTTAGAGTTTAGACCTATATATAAGAGATGTTTCCAACACTTTAAACAGCAGGTTTATTACCATTTGGTACAGTGGTAGAAGGAGAAATCTGTTGCGGTATGGACATTTCAGAAGTGGTTTATGGTAATGGGGATTTATAGTTTTTCAAGTATCAGTGGGAGAAGTGACTATTATTAGGCCCCTAAGTTAGCAGCAATTGACTGTAGTCTCACCTTATAACAGTTGTGGTAACGATTTTAGCCATCACCTTTTTGCTCAACATTTATCTCCCTGCACGTTGCCCAGAGAAAACTTATTGCAAATAATTAGATGATTTACAACATTGTTCATGAGAACAGACTGAGTGCAGAAGAGATCTGAAGACTGACCCTGTTCATGCTTATCATACCAGACACCTACATTACGATTATAATAGTGCTGAGGCAGAAATGTAGATTGGACATAAGGGCATGAACTGGCCCTTACTATTTGCATAATCAATTTACCAGCTCATTCCCAGTCTATAAATTCCCCTTTTATCCCCATAATCCTTCACTCCCAATAACCTAATACTAAACCTCCACTTATACCCTAATATTAACTGTTGCCTCCCCACAACCCTAACCTCACCTTGTACAATCCATATGCTCCCCACATATTATAGAAAACCTTCTCTTCTCTGATCAATACCTAACCCTAGCCTCCCCTGCTGTGCTCTATCCCTTCCCCACGCCTAATATTAACCTTCCCCTCTTCCAAGGCATCCTTTCCCTGCAGCCTAATCCTAACCCTCCCTTGCAGGCTGTATCCTCTCCCCGTAGCCAATAGCTAGCCCTTCTTTTCTGGCTAGTAACATTCACCTGTACCGCAGCATCTGCAATGCTTTAGAAAAAATTACTTTACCGTTACAGGGAGAACCTTGTCAGGGAATATTATTCCCAGTATTGAACGGGTAAGTTACCCATTCATTGTTACATTCACTAAAATGTTTATATAAATACACACAGCAGACATTCTGCTATCAGCTCTGTGTATGTCGAAGAACCTCACACAGAAGTAACAGAAGTCCATGCTGGAAATGTCTGGCAGATGTTTAATGCCCATCATCCTTAGCCTTACTGACACACAGACACTCTCTAGGTGCATGCATGCTTACACTTAGTTCTTTTATATATTTTATTATTATTATAGAATTTATTTCTTTTGAATGTATCAACCAACCCCTAAATATAACCAACTTAATCAGACATACACCCACCTCCCAGTATTGTTAATTCAGATATTTCAACCAAGCATTACAATAACACTCCAGTGCATGCAGTCATTAAACATAACATTGCACAAAGCACAAAAATATGAAGAGTAATTGAGGCTATGTTATAGTACATAATCAGTACAGCTCTGAATTAGACCTGACAATGAAATATTATTCCATTACAATATAGGTCTAACTAGCCCAATAAAGACAAGGTCAAAATGAAAGCGTTTCTAGAACTTGAATAATCTTTATCTATTACGTCGCTCATTTGTCTCCACAATTTCAAACTTTAAGCAACTACCCTGCTTTCTTTCCTTTGTCATTTGTAGATTTAATATTGTCATGAATAAATCTAAATTGTTTGCTTCTTTATTTCAAATTCCTGGAGCAGTGTTAGAGCCTAGAGAGGTTTGAAGTGACAGGATTACAAGCAGTCTTTTGCATACACGGCCTTCGGGGGAGAGCAGCTACCTTGCATCTAATAAGCAAGAAAGTGAATTCGTTGAATAACGAATTAAGTTGCATAAGTTGTGATAACAAGTAGCAAATGTAACTTCAGACAAATGATATTTGCTTTTGTGTGGGGTTATCTGAGAGGACTGGTACTCTGCCAAAGGGGATAGGAAAAAAAACTTGGGCTTGTTACTAAGATATGCTTGTTATTGAACAAGGTCTGTAATAATACAGCGACTTTTTATTTATTTATATTTTCAGTATTCTTTTGGCTATCAAATCATTTGTCTCCAGATAGCTCCAATTATTAGAGGCATTTGAGCTCTTTCATAATGAACATTCCTAGTGAGTTTTACATAGGTCACCCAGCAATTAAATAAAGATGTCTAATTGGTTGATCCATATTAGGGTCAGCAGCTGGTAACAGAATAAAAGCTTGTGGTACCCAACTTGCACATTTCCGAATGCAATTAAATTATTAATCTACTCTTTGCTTCACTGTAACTTCACTGGGACTTCTAACCTGTCATACTGAATAAAACAGAACTACTGCTTTACATTTTCATTATCATGAATTATACTTTAAATTGCAAATTTCTTCTGTTTAGCTTGCACTGCATATCTCGCCTGTGCCTGCAAATGATGTGGACTGCTAATGTATCTACGTGTTTGTTTGTGTTTTAGTTGCCTACTGCTAAGAAACAAAGATACACATTCAATTTGCAATCAAAATTAGGTTTTGTTGTAGAGCAATCAATCCAAATAGTGTTGGATAACATATTTATTTGTATTCTACTGAACAATTTAGAAGGATGCTCATTAAAGTGTGTTGGAAATGGTCCCTTATATACTAAATGGTAGTAAAGTACAATAACAAAAGCAGCAAACTCATGCCGGACATCTGTATATTAGACTTCAAGGTCCAGGTCCTGCAAGTTTATATATTAGAAAGAATGCAGTAAAGATACAAATGTAAATCTATAGATTAAATATAATATGGCAACATAGTTGGATTTCTCAGTTGGCACATGCCTAAGGTACCACTTGGCCCTTCATGAATATTACTACTGTCAGAAGCACTTCGATAGGATAATAAAACAAGGCATGTGCATGGTATATAAATGTTTGCTTTATGTATTTGGAAACAGTGTCTGTTTAAAGATCATTTTTATGAAGTTGCCATTCATTATGCTGTCAGCTGCCGACATCTCTGCTCTGTGGTCCCCCGCCAACAACTATGCACTGAGGTATCCCTGCTGACAACTATGCCATGTGGCCCGTCTGCTGACAGCTTTGCTCCTTTTTCCCTCAGGGTTAGAAATCCCAAAGAGGAGATAGTGGGGGTAGATTAGAAAAGTGCATGGATTTTAGAAGAGGAAGGTTAGGGATAGGCTGGGGGTAGTATATTTAGTATAGAAAGGGGAGGTTAGGAATAGCTGGCTTTGATGAGAGAGGTAAGGTTGGGCTGCAGGATTGGGGTTAGGCTGTTGGGAGGGTTAGAGTAATGGAAAGGGAGGGATAGGGTGAGAATTAGGAAATGGATTAGGGTTATAGAAAATAACCCTCACCTGTTGCCGCTGGGGATTCGACACCATGGGAGTTGTCAAAGACACTCTGTCGGGTAGGCTTCTTTCGTTGGTAATTGTTGTTACACAGTGGTAAACTACATCCCAGTTGTACCCGTGTGTATTTCTATTTTATTATAAATATGTTTGAAAATTCATCATTTCATGTTTGTTTCTGCTATCTGTACTGTAAACTACTGTATATTGTTGCTGTCCTACACCCTGAATTCTAGTTCTAGTAATAGAATTATATTTAGTCACACAAATATATGAATATAGTGACAGCCTTTTATTTGACAGCATGGTTAGATACACTGCATGTTCCTTTGTTTTAGCCCTAGGGAGTCAATATATCAAGTGGACTATGAGTTAATGATGCACATCTCAACTCCATTAATATGCCTGGCAATAATATGGCAGTTAACTAATCAGGAGCTGCCTGTTTAAAGGTACATTGCTGCTCAGACACATTTACTGGAGTCACAATAAAGTAATCCTGCATTGTATAAATTACCTAGCATAGACTTATTGTTTTATTAACCTCGGATGTGTTTTACAGAATTTTAATGTATACTTGAAAAGACCTCAAATGAATATATCTGTACAGTATTTTGATTTTATTGAGGCTCACTCATTCATGAGTATTTAATATATTAATATGATTTCATCTTTACAGGTTGTGATTTTGTGTCATTTTTCAATTTGAATATATTTATTTTATGTAAAATAATCTGTTTTAAAGACACTTTTTTCTGGTATTGTCTTGTTTAGCTTTGGTTTAAATTGGCCATTGCTTTATTTCTTATAGTATGCAGTACAAAAAGCTCTAGTGAGCTTAGCCTCTTGGCAGATGTATGGGTAACTTTGAGTAACCCATTGTGGTATAATCAGCCATTATATTGTCAGATAGAACAGCTACCTTGACTGTCTGTAGGCACACGCCTTTATGCACCACCTTAGCATGTAAGCTCTTACAAGCACCCTCCTTTTATCTTAAACCTGCCCCCATCTCCTACATCCTGTCTACAGTGTTAATATATTATACACTTTCCAACCCTCTCTTTGCACCCTCATGCTGTGTATGTATTCTATATTTGTTATTATATACTATTACACTGTACCCCATGCAATGTATGCACTATTCACCGTGTTCTGTGCTGCAGAATCTATGTAATGCCTTATAAATAAGCTTTATTAATAATAATAATAATAATAATAATTATAAGAAATTCCCTGTGTTGCAAAGAGCAATTCAAAGATTGTTTCAGGGCAAGTGGCTATGGTTAGAGGTGAACTAGTGCTACGGAATGCATCTAGGTGTAGGTTTGTAGAGTACTCTTGTAAAATTTAAAATTGCATTACAATATATTATATAATATAATAATAAATAAAACTATCATTAATTATATGTAGATCCCTATATTTCAGATGTGAGTGAATGTATATTCTGTGTGTATTTATACTTCACTTTCCCCTATGTATCAATCCCAATATCCTATAGAATGTAAGCTTGTCTGTTACCATTCTGTTACCACCCACTCATGTCTTATTGATTGTTCAAATTGTAAAGCGCTATGTAATCTGATCGTGCTATATAAAAACCTGTTAATAAATGAAATAAAATAATTAAATAATACTTTGACTTTCTGCGTGAAAAGCTTTAGATCCACATTATGTGCTGGATATTCATGGTCACGCTTGTGTGAAAGATGTGGATTTGGGTTCTGCTGATTGATAAATCCCTGATCAAGGTGCCAGCAGCATATAAAACATTTGGCAGTATTGTATTATCTGAATAGATAAATATCAAGCATAATGTCAAAGTGTATATGTTAATGTTATATTTGCATTGTTGCATAAAGTTGTTTAAAACAACATATCAATGTAAAGTGACAAGGGTTGACAGACTATAACAATTGAATCTTATAAGATGTAACGTACTCTGTGTTATTGACATGGGAGACAGATTATTATGAATGTTTTACAATGTGAATGGAAATGTAAAGGCTTGAATATTGGGCTCCTTCAAATACCTCCAGCTTCATAGAGCTGCCTTCTGTGACCAATGACAACCCCCTTTCCTTTATGAGTCATAGATCCAGTTTGTGCATGTAAGAGACTTAGGCCTAAATTTACTAAGCAGTGAGATTGCAGGGAGATTGAAAACTGGGAATGTTGCCCATAGCAACCAATCAGAATTAAACTCCCAGTTTCATTTTATACTAGAGAATGTAAGGTTGAATTGTAGTTACTATGGGCAACATCCCCACTTTTTAATCTTCCTGCAATCTCCCTGCTTAGTAAACTTAGACCCTGGTCTTATTTTTAGGTTGTATTGTTGTCTTCTTATAAATGTTTTCATAAATAAAGTAATTCTAAATATTAGTGGATAAAATAATGGAACCACAGGACTATTTTGATAACTGGAATGGGCTTAGAAACCATTGTGTCCCTAGGTCAGGTGATCAGGCTGGTTCATAATCTTTTTACGTTTTGTATTATGCACAATAATGTCTTTATAATAGGGATCACAAATTATTAAATAAAGTTAAAAAACAATAGCAAATGCATGACATAATAATATTAAAAAATAATATAGAAAAGTGAAATAGTTTATAATTTTTTTACATATCTAATTAATGACAATCATAACAGTTTTACAGAAAGACCTGCTAGATGTTCAGGCAAGTAGAAATATAGGTTTTATTTCTGAGAACATAAGAATTAAACACTATATTACACTAAATATTATCTCTTTTGTTTTGTTCTTTTTTTTTTGTTTGCGTTGATTTTGCCACTAATCCCCACCTTAGTTGATAAATAGACATAGAAACATAGAAAGTGATGGCAGATAAGAGCCATTTAAATTGTACCAACTTCTACATAATAAAATATGTTTAATTTACCAAGAAACCCAGTTAATTCATTTATTACAACTTCACTGTACGAAATGGTAATTGTAACGTGTGTTCATGTTTTTCTGGGTATTTATTGCTTCTTGCTTTTAAACAGTTTTGTTTAGTGGCTCTTAACACCCCACATTCACAAACACTTCCACCACCTTAGGCACATATGGCTTTCTTTTAAAAAACATAAAACTACATATAGCTACATAAGACTTTAAAATAACATATTTAAGTTGATCTAATTAAACAGTGTAATACTTCTCCGTTTTGCTCCAACAGACACATCTTCTTGATGATATGATATTCTGTTGGAAAGACAATGCGGAATATAACTGCATGCTTTCTGTATTGTGGGTAGAGCTACAGCAGGGGCTGTGTGAATACTGTCAATCAAATTACCAAATAGGTGTAGAAGATATTAGCTTAAGAATGGAAAAGATATTAGCCATCTCTTGTTACATCCCCAACATTTACTTGTCAAAAGGGAATTTATGTCTAATATTTAAAACTGGTAGACCAAGAAAGTCACTAAGGGGCCGATTCAATCCCGCGCGAAGAGGGGAAAAAACGCGAAGTGCGCTTTTTCCCGTCTATTACGGGACTGAAACATCACGTTTTTTTGTATGTGTGTGTGTTTCCTCTGAGTGCTCGGGTTTTCTCCCACACCCCAAAATAAGCTGGTAGGTTAAATGGTGGTGGGTGGATGGAATAGGTAGACATTCATTCATTTTTATCTACCATTAAATATTATGTCACTATGTAACTAATTATAACAATAACTAGTTGTAAATTTTGTTTTGGTCTTGGTGTAAAATATTGTTAAACGGTAAAAGGCCTAGACACACAAATGGAAACAATATGTTACACCATGAGGTTGCAAATTGTGGTACTGCATAAACCTTTATTAGATATTCATACCCATGTGTAATAATTATCCAGCCACATATACCAACCCAATAAAACCTCAATATAGCGTGTTCACATTGGACCAGATCCAGACTTTATGTATTATTTACTTACTAACCAATGGGTAAAACCATGTTGAATTGCAGTGGAGGTCAAATGAATGTCAGTGTGTGCATGCAGGGAGAATACTTTATTTTTGCATTTTGCACACAGATGCTGGCCAGCGTTACTGTTACACTGTTATTAGACTTTGGTTAGTAAACTGTCAAAATTCCTCAACTCTAATACTGTTTGCAACTGATGTAATTTAACTCCTCTGTAATTCAACATGGTTTTGCCCATTAATGAGAAAGTTGTGAGTAAGTCAATAGTACGTAGAGTCTGGATCTGGTCCACCATCACATTTTTATTTGTTTTTTTCATTTAATATTTTTGGAATGTTGGATCGATGTATAGAGCGATTGATATAACCTGCACCTGACTGTACTCCGAGCCAAGATTTGGTTAAATAAGTGTGCTTAGTCTGTACAGCAAAAGGTTATTGCCAAATTACTCACATATTCCAATCATTTAAATTCCCAGGTACAATAGACCCTGCATAGCAAAAATAACTTCTTAGATTCTGTTACGGCTGTTGATAATGCAAGGCTGCCATAGACGGATTAATTTACTTACGGTACACTAAGTGCATTCTTGGCTCACAGTGGGGAATCGTTTGCTCACTTAAGACAGATATCCTATTTTTGATGGAAAATGTCACTGCCTAGATTCCCCTCTGACAGTTTGGCAAGCTAGCACCACTGTAATAGTATCCATTTATTTGTCTTATTTCAACCAGATTAATGCATCCTGTTTTGACACAGAGCCTGATGGGCAATTGATAACTTTGATAGACACAAATAGAAGCGGCCGATACTGAATAATTCAGCAGTTTTTTGCTATCAATAAGTACAGGGTAAAGAATGTGTGTCTCTATTTACATTCCAGCTAAAGTAAGTCAGCCCAGACAGTACTGTCTTTCATACTATCAGCAGCCCAAACCGTATACACTCAGTTTCAAGTTACCCAACACAGTGTTTTAGAAGCTTGTAACAATATGTGTGAAAGTGCCAGAATAATGAATAGGCATGGCAGCGCATGCATGCTAATGTTATGTTGTAAGCAGTTTTGTTGACAAGCGCTAATACTTCTTTCATACTATCATCAAAAGCAGCTAATACAGCAGCCATTACTCGCTGCCTTTCCAAGCAAGACATGATGGATTGTGACCTTAATATGGGTTAGCCGAGTTTTGAAAGTTAAACAACTTGCCATAAATCATAGGATTATTACAATGCAGTTTAATTGGTTAAGGACTGTTTATTTCCTAAACAGGGTGAAAAATTTCTGTTTCGATGCTTTTAATTTGCAAAGTGCATTTTCATTATGAATGGCAGTTTAATATTCCACTCCTTTGTCATGCAAAATATGCAACACACAGGCAATCTATTAATTGGGCAAAAATGCATTGCAAGCCTAAACCGTCCTTTATGGTATCGATTTATTTTTTAGCAGAACACAACCAGTAAATGTTTTCAGCCAAGTGTGATTAACCTAAAAGACGTGTAGCATTTTTGCCATTCAGGATCAGAAATGTTATGTTAGTATTCGGTGCTATTTTTTTTTCTTATTGCTGTAAATGCAATATTAACAATGTCTTTCTACGTTCACTTTTATGATCATTTTTATTGTTGTTATTATTGTTATAATAGTTGTACCACAGCATTATCGCACCAGATATTTCTTTTTATACAAAATTATTCCTTTGACACCAGCAGACACTGTTTCATATGTAGCTGGAATAGACAATTACCATTTCTTTATGTGATTATGGGAAAATGCACCGTATTATGTATAATTCGGCTTGCTGAAAAGAAAAATTATAATACAAAAAGGGCATAAGCTCAGAGGTGTATTTAGGGTCTGAGCTACAATGGTCTTCTGGTAAAATACAGGTTTTTAATAGATCTATCTTTACACATTATCCCAATAGCCACTAATAGCAACTGATGGCAACATGTTAAATGCAAAATAAGATTCTGTCCCTGATGTCATGTTCACTGGGGACTGTATAGAGTTGTGACTTAAGATTCCGACACCAGCTACTTTTTTTTATTCAAAATATTTTATTCAGTTTAGATTTTATACCCACTCTCTGTGTCTCATGTGCATCTCCACACAGTAATATACAGCAATTCTCTAGACAATTATTTTTTATAACAGTATGGTAATATGTTGTATGCTGTAACCTCCTTGTTTTTAAGATGCTATTTCTACTGAATCTTTTACCCTTCTAACTTTAATATAGTGTTTTAAAAACGTATGCTCTTAATCATTTCCACTATTCCAATTATTACCCTTTTCACTGTAGTTCATTTGTTTCACGCATTTCTCTTTGCAAATCACTCTTCACTCTAATTCATTTCCCCATAATACAGTTCTCCCTCTTATTCCATGTACTTCACCCTCTTCATTTATTATACTACTCTTATACACCCTCATAGCTATAATGCTGGGTTCGCAGTTGCTATAGTGCCTAGAATTGAGGGTGTCTGACACTCACCCTGTAATCTAACATAGCATACAGAAATTCATCACTGGCTCCTTCAGGGATTTGGGGTAACTCCACCCCTTCTTCATTAACCCATTAATATGTATTAATCTTAGAATTACATTACTGGGTTAGGGGTGATGGTTAGAACACTTGGTATAAACACTTACATACAGAGGAGGTTGAGTTCACAATATAGCTATATTAAACTCGCTGCTGGGCAGGTGAGCTTATCTCAAAACAGTTATATTGTGAAATAAGCCTCATCTTTATGTATTGCTGATACATACAGTAAGCCTGTGGGATTGGAAAAGTGGGGATGTTGCACATAGCAACCAGATTCAAGCTATCATTTTACATACAGGAAAATTTGAGCATGAATCTGATTGGTTGCTATTGGCGACATCCCCCTTCTCCGATCCCAATATTTGCAATCAGAAATAGAGGCTGCTGCTGTAATATCAATGAAATTGCAAGCAGTGACCCTATACTAAGCCAAAAAGTGCTTCAACCCCTGCCTGATAAAATGCAGAAGTGATGTCTGGCACTAAGAAGGGGCTAGAAATAGCCTTAATGTAGGACTTGCATCATGAGTCCTACTCAGAAAGCTAGTCCTACATTGAGTCCTACTCAGAAAGCTAGTCCTTCATTAAGTCCTACTCAATAAGAGGATAAACTGTAAAAATCTAGGGCAGGGGTTCTTTGGTGGTACGTGGGACAAGTGGTCTGGGTTATGTGATGTTACATCATCTAGTATTTATACCCTTTCACTTCTATTATTTTCTATGTTTTTATACCACCACTGTCTTGATGGCAGAGGGAGCATGGGTCTAAAATTATAAGAAATTGTTGTGCAAATGGCAGGATCATAGTGAGTTAGGAAAGAGGGATAGAATGGAATTGGTCAGTGGTACTTTTTTGTATAATGGGTAAGGTGTACACACCTAAAAAAGGTTGAGAAACACCGATCTAGGATAAAAACCACAGTAGGCTGGCCAATGATGTATTGTTATGTGGTATATGCAAATAGTTTTCTTTCTTTTTAATATTTATAAAAAAAATATATATATATTGATTGTTTTGTCAGTGAATTATTCATAAAGCCATAACCTGACTTGCTAATCTTCTCCCTCAACTGTCTCATATTTATAGCGACCTTTACCAATCTTCTTTATTTACTGAATGGTGCATGAATAAAAAAAAATATATCTTTTTTTTACACAAAGCTCTTTTATTTATTTTAAGGTGAATATTGTGCTAATAGAAATCTAGTCAACCAATACTGGTCAATACTGAAGACTAGGGTGTAGGGCTTTAGAGTGTTGAGTCCAGGACCAAGCCATAGTGCCGCTAAACAAAGCTATGGCTGCCATGAAATGTCAATTTTCTAGTAATGGCTGCCAGGCTAAGGCTGTTGTTCATTGACATTGTGTTAGAGAAGAGCCATCAGTTGGTCATTCACTATCAGCTTCATCATGAGAAACAGGAAGTAGAAGGTTAAGCAATGAAACCCGTATCGCTTAGCACACAAACTAAGAGAGTAACTTACTCTTGTTTGTCTGTCATTTGACCTCAGCCACCTGCAGCCCCGAGGTCCTTCTCCTCCACTTATAGGGTAGGTAGGAAGGAAATCAATGTATAATGTGTAGTCTAATTAAAGGGGGGCTATACTGATATGGGGAGGTATTAGCCCAGAGCAGCTGAAAGCCTTATTCCGGTCTTTCCCATTTCTTAGTGTAGCCCTTTCCTTTTCAGGCATTTCATAAAAGGAAATATTATGTTTGTACACTTTATTTAAATCTTGTAAATTCTCATAAATCTTTTCTTTAACTAGTGGATGGACAGCAGAGAATGCTACTAGGACATATGCTCCGCATACTTGTATTCACTGTATTATAAAGCTAATACATTTCAGATATTATCTATCAAAAAAAACCTATATATGTAATATGAAAGATGCGTACAAATGAAATATGTTACAGTGATACATTCTTGTATCACTTGTAAGACAACTGTAAGAAGCATTTTTATTTTAACCTTATAGCTCTTTGTAAGCTTTAAACTTTTAACAATATATGTACATAAAATAACCTTCAGCATCCTGTTAAGTGTGCTACAAAAATAGTATGTGGTGATCCAGATGAAAAGGTGACAGCACTGAATTATATGTACATCAGAATCTCTCATTTTTTTAGGTTTCTGAATGTCAAGGAAAGGTCAGCATTCTATAGGTAAATTATATTCCTCATACTGTAGGCGTTTTGCAATGCAGCCAATTATTTACTTTATTTATCTGATACCCCATGGACTATTCAACACTATAGGTCACATGCAGTGCTTATTACTTCAGGGGTACCAGTGGTAGACTCTGCAGAGTGGAGATAGCGAGCAGCTCAATATACTTGTTTGACTCTTCTAGCCTACAGGGCACACATAGACACATCAATGTGTGCAAAGCGCAAGTTTCAGTGGCTCTGACCCAAGCATTGGTATAAGCCCAAAGCTACTGTACTTAGTAAATATGTGTTTGATTTCCAGATGTATCTTGACTTGTTGCTATAATGCAGCTTCTTAAGCATACATTACTCTCCTGCTCCCATAGAATAAATCTACTTGTATTAAATGAATATTTACAAGCTGTTCCTTATAGATTGGCCTCAGTATTGAAATGTATTCAGCTGTTCCTGATACGTCTCACTTGTGTTCTGCTCAGATGTAGCTTGCTGGTATCCATTTTTTTATATTTTATTATTAGAGAGACACGACCACAGCTGTATAATAAAGAGGCAAAAAGGAAAATAACAAATCAATTTAATAATTAGGGACATTGGTAATTCAATACTAGAACATTGAGTATATAGAGAGATGCTGTTTGACTTTGTGGGATTTTCGTTTCTGCAATTGTGACGGGTTAAATTGATCATTTTGTCCTTCTAAAATTGTTGCTTATTGTTTATTATTGTTTCTTATTGTTATAATGTGCTTCATTTGTTATACTCTTATATTTATCATACAATAAATGCCAAAATATAGATGATACAAATTACCATTAATAAATGAAAATATACATCCCCACTGATCACCAATGATAGAGCAGGGATCCCAGCTGCCAGAACAGCCAGGACCCTGCTCACAGCCAACAACCTGCACCCCTGTATAAGATGCCCAAAAAGTAGGTGCGTCTTATACTTGGGGAAATACGGTTTTTAGTTGTGTTTTGACTGTTATAAGTTAAAAATCTCAGAGAGAATTAGTCCTAGCTAAACATTATATTATATATATAATTAATTTTCTGATAGTTCACATTGCAAATGTTTTACCAAGAAAAAGAAAATAAGTGATTCAAAATGAAAAGAATTAGGGCACATTTTCAAAATCCACTATGAGTGTACAGTGTGAGCAGGTTAGTGTCCTCTAAGATCAAATTGAATGTGGTAAAAGCCCACTCTTTAGCCCTCAAGTCTTGAAAAGGTCTGACTGGAGACTGTATACCCACACCAATTTCAAATCCTTGCTAATAAAAAATAGACGATACATTTTTGAAGGTGGAGGTGCCCTGTGCTGACATGCGTTTCACTCTAAACAGAAAGCTTTATCATGGCATGCCTGGAATGTATTGATAAGTCATTTGCTTGACTCATGGTAGTTTGCATTCCTACTTTTCTGTTACATAATACATTTAGTTTTCCTTGGCTGTTTGCTTTGGGCATGTAAATGAAATGAAAATGTAGTTGTTGAAGTAATGACTAGGCTGATTCACTCTGATCACTTCAGAGATGAATTAAACAAAAAAAGAACAATGTGTAGATGCAGACAAATTTCTCCATCAGATGTGTCATTGGATAGTAAAGTACAAATGTGTCATTGGATAGATGATGGTGGCATCAGTGGTGGAAATGTAGACGTGGCAGTTTGGACAGTTACATGGGGTGGCATGGACACAGAGTAAATGGGGATTTATGGTTTTCAATAAAGTAAATGTGAGAAGTGCAGGTATGACGCACCTCAGTATACACCNATATAAAGACACTTCAAGACCTGGGTTGCAGGCAACAATATTCAGCATCTGTTCCCAGTCATGGCCACAATTCACACAACAGTAACGTAATGTCTGTGTTGTGCTTAATCTTTTGCTCGTACTGAGGCAGCATAGCAGCAAAATATCTCCACACACTGTTTCCTAACAAATGTATATGATTTTCACTGAATATCCTGTTGCATTTTTCCCTTTTTGCCATCAAATGAAATCAGGTCAGATAACCTAATATGCCAATTGTTTAGGCTGAATATGACGAAAGCTCATAAGATTGAAAATTATAAGCTAGAACATTTTACCTGTGCAATATGACAGGACCAATAACTTTGTAAGGGTTCATCTCTATTTTATTTGTTCTAATGTATATAATGAACTAGTCATTGCTAGTATTGCTTCATTCTACTTTTAATTTGTCTGTTATAATTGAGATAAGAGAGAGAGAGAAGCCATGAACTTAATGCACTGTGCCAGCTTTATTCTGCAAATTCTCAGTCCGGTAATGTACAAAACATTGTGACTGTAAATCAAACGCGTTTATGCAACCCCGAGGAACCCTATTTACAAATGACTGCCATCACAAGAGCAATGTTTGGAAGCAAATTGTTGTAAATAGGTAGAGAGAGTAAAGAAAACAAGCAGCGAGGCTGTAAACTGTGTGCTCGCTGTCCTCGTTATAGGCTGTAGAACTGGTTGACCAGTTGGGGCCCTTTTTGATTTTACAACTCCAGGTTCAGCTTTATCACAGGTCGGGGATGCTGAATCTTGCCTCTTTGACCAGTTTCTTCAGCAGCTATAAACATGCAACCTTGAAAGAAAGCAAATCATCATGAAAACATGCCCAGTGTTCAGCAACTAAAATGAGCTTCAGTGATGTACAAGTGTAATGCTGTTATCATTGTCGCAAAGATCCAATTAATCTGCTAGCCCTGCATGTTTAAACTGGTTGGGGCACATAAAGCAACGCGTCCAGCCATAATTACATCCACCATGGCGGAAATGTTCCCTCTGAGTGTTCAGTCATTAGGCCAGCAGAGGTGAAGATAAGCTCATTGACAAGTGAGAAAGGCAATAATTTACTTGGTATTGACGGCATGTGACAAATCAAGCCAGGGAAGCGGCTGCACACTGTGGGACTCCATGATGGAAGCTAGTGACGGGTGGAGATAAAATCCTTTCACAGCTCATTTAGTCCAAATATAGCCACCTGGGTGGTGAATTGGATCAACACACAATCTCAGGCATTCCTGCATAAAATGTGATCACTAACCGGCAGCCAATATAGGGGTTCCTACAAGGCATTAATCAAGAAGGTTGGAGCTGTCAAAACTGGCAAAGCTTTGGAAGGGGAATAAATAAATGAAATCTAAATACATAGTTTTTTCAGGTTCTGATGTCTTGAATTTGGAATAAATAAAACAACAAGGCTGATGAGACCACTTCTTGCCATAGGGAGATACTTTTCTCACAGTTCAGCAGTAAAAAGGTTAAACACCCATACAATATGATCTACATACTGTATTAATATCTATATATGAATCAGGGACATCCCATAAACTCACCCCCACCTCCCATTTCTTCCAGCATGCAGATCGGGGGTCAGGATGAAATTAAATAAAGCTCCCTCTGTTTTCTCTGCTGCCTTATACAATACAAATCATATTTAAATTGTGTATCTTCTGGATGACACAGTGGTGTGTCTGGAAGGACTGATGCTCCATGCTGATTTCCTAAACGGATTTCTGCAACCTAGATTTAGATTTAAAAATGGGACAAAACCTCCCTTGCCCTGTTTGCATTTCCTCACTGTTTTTTCATTATATGAATATGAAGTCTAAATGCACTTTCTATTAGATGGAAATCACTGTGTGTGACATAACCACAGTAGTTAAAGACTGGCTGGTCCATTGCTAACGTCAGTGTTATCTCGTTTAACTTCACTCACCCTTGTGTTTCTATCAGCTGAAGAGCAGGGATTTTGCAAGGACTCAAACTGTAATGTTTATGATAGATTGTTTACTATGACTATTCCATTTGCAACCGCGATTTCCACTGCCATCTACTAGATCATTTCAAATATGTGCTATTTATTGCACAAAATATATAATAACACCATTTAAAATAAAAATATATTACATACTTTCTTGTGTTTGCATTAACCCAAAAACCAATTACTGCAAATACTTAATAGTAAGGCCATGAACAATACATTTACAAGGGTGATGTACGTCAGTAAATGTGTCACACAGCTTAGTGTGCATGATAGTATGAAAGATAACCACATCCGCTTTCTACTATGATTTTTCATACAGCTGCTGCACATTTCTGAACCAAAAAAACATTCTGATCATTGCTGCTTTCATTCAAATTGTATCGTTTAAAGGGACTTTGGAATCATTTTGCAAAGAAACACACTGCTAAGGTCACGGACGCAAGAAGGGGGGCTGGGGGGTGCGCTTACTTTAAATGTAAAAGGAGAGCCTTTCAAGAGGGGAGTAAGTATCACTACAGACAGGCTCATCAGATCACAGAATGCCCACTGGCCCCTGAACACAGGAAACTGTTAGTTCCCCAGTGATGGGCCAGATCTGGCTCGGATTTTGCCTTAATTTTTTTGCGGTTAAATTGTCCGCTTTTGTGTTTAATGCGTGTCTACACATCTGTTTAACACATTCTGCTCTATCCAGATGATGATACTCAGGACAGTGTCCGGGCCTGTGTGTTTAAAACATGCACAGCTATTTCCCCACACTTTGTTTCTATTTCAGAAAACATTTAAGTGGACCGATTTATACCCAAAACCCATGATATGGCCACATAAAAAAAAAACCCCAGTGTTGACAAAACACCGTTGGGGTTTTTTTTTCTGATTGATCACTGATGTACATTT
>JABWIB010000649.1:0-20666 GCA_016617825.1 Platyplectrum ornatum | reverse complement strand
AGGATGACACCTAAGCAGCGGGCATGTGTGGTGGAGGTGATGGTGGTGTTGGTGTCGATGGTAATGGAAATAGTTGGGGGTGAGTTGATGCGGTGGGGAGGAAAGACAATGATTTCCGTTTTGTCCATATTTAGTTTCAGGAAGCGCTCAGACATCCAGGCAGAGATGGCGGAGAGGCAGTCGGAAACCTTGNAAAGGAGTGAGGGGGAAAGGTCGGGGGAGGAGAGGTAAATTTGTGTATCATCTGCATAGAGGTGGTATTGAAAACCATAGGAGCTGATGAGAGTGCCGAGGGTGGTAGTGTAGAGGGAGAAGAGAAGGGGGCCGAGTACAGAGCCCTGAGGGACACCAACAGAGAGAGAAGTAGTGGGGGAAGAGGAGCTGGGGGTCATGACGGTAAAGGAGCGATCGGAGAGATAGGAGGTGAGCTATGAGAGGACAGAGCCGGTGAGTCCTAGGGATTGAAGGGTTTGGAGGGTCATGGGTAAAACCATGATGAATTGCAGGGGAGGTAAAATGAATGTCAGTGTTTGCATGCAGGGAGAATACTTTATTTTTGCATTTTGCACACAGATTCTGACCAGCGTTACTGGTACACTGTTATTAGACTTGTGCTAGGAAACATCACACCTCAATTCTAATACTGATTGCAATGAATTCATTTTACCTCCCCTGCAATTCAACATGGTTTTGCCCATGAGAGTGTAAATCTGAATCTGGCCCTTTGTGTCTATTTTCCCAGCTTGGGTTTTTGCAGGACCTGTGTAAATGATATAGGTTTTTATATAGCGTCATCATATCACAATGCAAAATAACCTAATGAACCTACCAGCATGTTTTTGGGGTGTGGGAGGAAACCCACACAGACAGAACATACAAACTCCACACAGATAAGGTTTATATATACTCTATATATGTTTATGATTATTAAACTATTAGAAAATGACAGTAAAAGAGTGTTAGGGATGAAAACCAGAATGTTGACTCATGGGAGCTCTTTGCTGGTCACTTCCATTTGCTTTATTCCACTGTAAGGTTCTATGTGCGAAGACAGGGTATAGCATTGAAGCTATAGAGGGTGCTCAAAAAGGCGTTGGCGTTCTATAAGGTGTTTGACACCTTGACGTTATCTTTGCAATTACTTTTTAAACAGCTTTGATTTGCCTTACCCAACATGCGTAAGACGTTAACAATGGAGCTAACTTTTATCTTTCGTGTGTTCTGTGGCAGTTTGTTTCCAGTCTTGTCATTGTTACTTGGATTACTCCTGCCACCTTGTCTGGTCTGGCCTCCAGCCATCGAGTTCCATCTGTTGAACTCATTTATTACCATTGCTGTACTTGTGCTGTGTATGCCTGCTTCACATTTATCAATTATCCCAGCTCCTGCCTTCTGTTCTCCAGTTTATGACAGATCCAGTTTCTAGCAGACTCCCTGATCAAGGGAAGGTAAGGAGACCTTCTCTCAAGAGTTTCAGACTCTTGTCTCTCATGCAATCTTTTGGGTGGCTAGAATAAAAAATAAAATAGTCATTGGTGCTGAAATGAATACAGAAAACTTTGTTTTTCTCCAGAAGTACTTATGACTGTGGCACATGCTAAGTGGTGGCAGCAACTATCCTAAATAGCTTGTTTATATGTCATAAGTATGTCAATCAGTTTTTATTGGGTATTATATCTGTATAAGAATATATTCCAGACGTATAAGAACAGAGAATATATACAGAGAATATTATACAAATCCAATATTTCTAGTTAAAATAATTAATTGTGGTATTTGGAAAATAAACATTTTCCTTTAAATCTAAAGACTGTTCTTGAAAATTGTATACATAAGGAATATAAAAGCTTGAATTGATTTCAATGGTAATTTTTATTTCATAATCAACTGAAATGGAATAGGTTGTCACTATGGTTTAATGAAGTTTCTCAGACAAGCCAGGACAAGTGGTATGTATAACATGAAATTCTATAGAGACAATTAATGTTCATATTCAGTATGTGTACTGAAAAAACTATTTATTTGTTTCTTCATGTGAATTAAAACAAGAATTAGGTTTGTGTTAATTTAGATTTAATTCATGTGCAGATTGTATGAAATGCAGTAAATTACGCTTGTATTATTATATGGTAGTATATATTATATTATATGGTAGTAATTATTATTATTATTAATAACATTGATTTATAAAGCGCCACATAGTTTGGCGCAATGCCATAACGTTCAGTACCAAACATATAACACATACATAGTATGAGAGCACAGAATAATAACTAAAAGGGTTGGGATGTGTATAATGTATTACAATGGATATATACAGCAGGGATGAGATAACAGGAGGAAGGAGGTCCCTGCTCGTGACAGCTTACATGCTAAGGTAGGGGGAGGACAGTACAGATGACATTGGGTTGGGGAGGAGAGAGTATAGAGATTAGGTGGATGTGGGGTAGGACAGTCTGAAGAAGTGAGTTTTGAGTGAGCGTTTGAAGGCTTGGAGGGTGGAAGATAGCCTAATAGGTTGTTCCAATGGAGGGGGGCAGCTCGGGTGCAGTCCTGGATGTGTGCGTGAGAGGTGGTGATCAGTTGGGAAGTGAGGCGGCGGTCATTTGAGGAGCGGAGGGGGTGGGATGGTGTGTGGACAGAGATGAGAGAGGTGAGGTAGGGAGCAGCGGAAGAGGAGAGAGCTTTGTAGGTTATATAATACCTCATTCTCATTGCAGACTCGATAATTTCCCAACTTTTTAAAGCCAGGTTACTCACCTTCCGATGTCTTCAGAACTCTGTTCTCACTGCTGCAGGAATCCGGGATTTTAGTAAGTCCTGGGTCCAACCCAGGAATAACCCTGCTTTTTACTCTNAGTCATCATCAGACCAGGAATTTTCAGAGGCGCCATTCAAATGGCGCCTTGACTTGGGTTGTCCTGGCATGACCTGGTAATAATACAGATTTTAGGTGCAGTTTGAACAGGTTAAAGTAACTTGAAAGCGAAGAGGATAATATAAGCCCAAAGCAATTGTTTAAAACAACATAAAACAATGTTATGGGGCATCTTTATAAAGGCTTCTGGTACCACTACCATGAGATTTGGCGGCTGATCCAGAGTAGTACAGATTATACAATGTTAGACTCCAGTAAAACTTTTTGGAGAATATTGTGGTCATATCTTATCGAATTAAAATGGCTGCATAAACCAAGAGGTGGGGAGGGGGGATTATGATCAACCTAATTTATTCATTGCAAAGAAAGACCAGCATATAAACAACATTGTACCTGTAACAAGACAAACCATGTGAAACATGATGCAAAGATATTTTGACATAAAATCGGATCTATAACTATAACAATCGGATGGTTGTTATAGTTTTGTNCATGTAATTATAAAATTATGGAAACAAATGTCTGTTATTCACGTCTATTCAGGGGGTGGGGTTTAGATAAAAGATTTCTGTCTTTATGTTATGTTTAATGAAGATCTATAACACTATCCTATGTTATCTCTGTAAGCAGATAGCTCTTACGTGACAGGTGGATTAATTAGATGTGATATCACATTTTTACTATTCAGCTACCTTGCTTTATTTTTCTATTATTCTGCAACTCAAACTACAATGAGTCTTTCAGTTGCAATGATATTTTATATGAAATGATAAATAATTCATGATTTATATTTAGAGAACTATTATAATTATAAAATGCACACATTGCATAATTCTTTGATGAAATGATTACTTAATTACTCCTTTAAAAGAAAATGTGCCTTTTTCTAACTTCGAGAATCATTTCTTTTACAGCATTGTCTGTATTGTACCTTTTCTTTGCACAGCTTTTATTTAAATATGGATTTAATTAGTATTGTTTTTTGTTTTAATGATCCGTTTGATGAGCCGTCTCTGTAATTATGGTATTGAAATGATTGAGTAAATGCATACTTTTATAATTTACCTTTCTTTCAGCTGTAGATTCATGAAGGTTACATTCAGCATAAAGACTGATTTCAGTTTATTTTTCTCTATCATACCCTTAATTCTCAGGAAAACTATTTATCTTCTGATATTACAATTCACATTTTTCTAATGCCTAGAATAAACATGCATCATGACTTTCATAAAAATGTTATAGCAATTGAAGTAATTGTAAACTTTTTAGGAAGCAATGTAAAATCTAGACAGATGCACAGTAGTATTAGATCATTTTTCAAGTATTAAATCTAACAAAATATGTGTTTGGTAATATGCTTTATGGCCACCTGACTCAGCGTCACAACCTAATAATTAGATTAACATACAAACTGATGACTTAAAATAGGGCAGTGCCACCATAGGGATGGTGTTCTGAACAGAGAAGAAAAAAACATTTTGACCCTGAACTTGTAAGTTAAAGTTGCTGGGCAGGATCTGGATTTAGGATTCTGTGGAGATCAGACACCTGAAGCAAAACATCTGTATTCACTAGTCCACACATCCTGTATTTTAGCCACATTACCATACAAGGTGCAGAGTCTACTGTAAGTTTTCCTACTACCCAAGCTGCAGAATTTCACATATCTGAATTAACATGAAGATCCTATATTGTATATTAAGAGTAGGACCACACTCCTGTTGTCATGTCCCATAACTCACAGTACTATGGAGCCTGCTGCATCTGCGCACAGCATATACATGTATCAAAATATGTACATGCTGCTGATGGTAAATGTCTTGTTTAAAGGCCAGGACAAATATTACTATGCAGGAGCAAACAAACAGCTTCAACTAATATACCAGGGGGTATATTTACTAAGCAGCAAGAATGAGGCTCGTTGCGTGTTTGTAAGAGTTTAAGTGTATTTACTAAGCGGCATGTTTTGTAATCGTTTGGATCTCGCTGGCGTGCTTCAGCAAGATTTGTCAGTGAGTTTAGTTAAACTGGCGGTGTGTTTTCAAAATTTGTTTGCGAGATTGGTTTTCTCGCAGCAAGAATGTGTAAAACTCACCGCAGCGAGAATGTGTAAAACTCACCGCAGCGAGAATGTGTAAAACTCGTCATGGTGAGAATGTGTAAAACTTGCCGGCGAGATTAGGTAGAGAACAAGGTAGAATTTGAAATACGCCTGTGAAAGGCACCTCTATGTATCGGCAAGATTTGTGAAACGCGCCAGTAAGATATGGTCTAGACTAAATCTCGCTGTTTAGTAAATTTTCACCAACCTACATCAAACATAGAAAAATGGTCGCAAGCGTGTTTTAAACCTTTGAACCATTAAACCTTGCATATTTTAAACCTTTCAACCATTAGTAAATACTAAAACCACCTTTTCACAGTCAAACACGCCACACCGCAGCGAATTTCCAAACTCACAGCTTTAGTAAATATACCCCCAGATCTTTTTGTAAATGAAATGTTATTCCACTGTTACGTGGCTCTGTTGGATACAAATTGAATGTTGGGCATCTGACAGAAGATGGTTGTGAAAGTATTTGGAGACATAGAACATGCTCAGTAATAATTTTGTATTGCAGAAAAAGTTCAGTTAGACCAGCTCTCTGCGATAGTAACAGGCATCTCCTGAATAGGTTTTAGGGCATGTGTGAGTATTGCAAACCTCAGATTTATAATGGTACTAAAAATTTGTACAATCCAGTAGTCAGTATGTTAGGTAAACATTCTACAAAAGCCCACGTATTCCTGTACACAGCCTTGTCCTATTAATCTCGTAGCCTCTGTATTTTGATTTTCGGCTTCAAAGCTTCATAGTAACTGCACAATGAATAACTAGAATCAGAATGGATTTCTCATGCTAGCAACTAATTTGATTGTGTATGTTGGTCAGATTCATTTAATACATACATATTGGGAGTTACTTTTCCTTCCAATTGTTTTGATAATGCAATTTAATATATACATTCATGGAAACCAGACAATAGCAATTGGACGTGCAATTTTAAATAGTCTGTTTGTCAATAGATGTTATCATTTCAATGCTAAAACTCCAGATTGAATACTTTTAAGCTCCCAATGTTATGTATTGTTGATATTGTATTTTTTTTTATCAATGCCACATAAGCATAATTGTGTGAGGTATACTGAGTGCAAATCAATATGGTATGGTGAGTATTTCACTGAGAGGCACATATTCACCTGCATAAATAGCATGGCAGTTTTACTCACATAATCCATTGATGTGCATGCAGGTAAATGGTGTAGAGGATCTGTAAATTCTATATACTTGCAATGCAATACATGCTACATAAAAATACTAATTACAATGGACTGGATCCTGCATCCCATTCAATGTCGACTTGTCACACATGCTCGCTCCAGATGTTAGCTGGTTCCTAGCGTAAGGAACATCATTCGTCCTTCTCCTCAGCCCACCTAAATTATGCTAGGGGGCAAGATTTCATTTTACAGTGAGGTGAGATATCCGGCCCAATAAGAGGTTTGCAAAAACATTTAGGGCAGGCTTATAAAACAGTAATAAATGGTCAGGCCTATAATGTAATTCCATCTATTATATTTTTATTAAAATGTGCAATCTATCTCCACTCCATCTTGGTAATATGTATTGGAATAACAATTACTGTATTGTATTCAACCAGGCATCACTTTAAGAACCACTTTTAAAAGTTATTTTACAATTTAACATATGTTTAATGGGGTCCCGGCTGTTGGATTCACAGCATGCTCTCCTGGAACCTCTATTCCCCCACAGCTTGCAGTCTGATTATTTTGAATCTTATTATCTACCTTTTCAATACAAACTGTTACTTTTGTCTTTTTGTTTTTGTGCTTCTGTAAACATCCATATTGTTATAATATTCATCTTCAATTGCTTAAACACAGGGTTTTTAAAAGACAAATCAAATACATAGGGGCCGATTCAATCCGAACGAAAAAACGCAAAATTTCCTGCCTTACGCAAATAGCGTAAGGCAGAAATCATTGCGCGAAGGGGGATTNAATCGGCCCCATAATGTCAGTGCCAGACAAAATAAACCTCATTATAGTATTGTTATGTAAATAAAGAAAATATATGACATACATAAGGTCAAACTCTATAACAGACACCTCACCGTATCATGTTAGCTTTTCACAATGAAAACATTTATTAATGCAGATAAATAGATATAATGTACTAAGAAGAAGTTAAACACTTTCTAATACTTAGGGCTCTATTTATAAAGCCCTTAACGCTTTATTTAGAAGCAATAAGTGCAGTTTTCTGCCCTTATCACTTCAAAATGGAGCATTAGATATTTATAACACTGTGGAGCGTAGTTTATCACTCGTTCCAAACGGGAAAACCTCCTTGTTCATATGATCAGGAACACCAGTGATCAAACACTGTAAAAAATATAAAAAACTAAATTCAAAATAATAAAGATATTAAACTTACCTGCTCTGGTGTCTTCAGTCTGATCCCTGCGCATGCGTAGTAAGTCACTTAGAAAAATGTGTGACATTAGTGGAATTACTATTTGGCTATCCCACGTCTCTTATCTGTTACTTATTAAGTACCTGCTTTAGTTAAGCTATCATTGACAGTAAGCATTCCAGCATGCAGGCTACTTGTAATGACAAATGACAGCTTACTAATGCTTACAGTTGATGTAAGTGAAAATCTATTGATCTATCAATAAAGGGGAGGCTGATTTTCCATTACTATTGACTGACACTTTATTGTTTTTGTAGTTAAACAAGTGCAGTGTAGTCCATTATGTTGAGTTATATGGATATGTGTAACATGCATTATAAAGCTGTCTTTAGTTACAGTCAGTCACTTAATCTGTGTTATGACTGGACGGTATCATCACTCCTGAGAACATATTGATTGGAATTTAAAACAAAGCTGCCCGTTGTATACAATTAGTAATACTGGTTTTTGCAGCACTACTTGTAAAATAATAAGAAATAAATAAATATAAAATACATAAAAAAAACAAAGAACAAAACACACACACACACATATATATATATATATATATATATATATATATATATATAAATATACAGATAGGCATAGAATATATTTAAAATATGTTATCTATACAATTATATTACCTTAATAATGTTGGAATTAATGCAGAGTTTAAAATAGTTTTTAATGTTCTAAGAGGAAAGCCTATGGTGATCTTTCCTTCTTCAACCCACTGATCAATGCGGTTTTGTATATTTACTTAGTTAGTTTTACACAAATCTGCTGTAGAACTTAACCGATAAATTTGTGAATTAAATTGGAGCATAATACCTGATATTTGCTTTGTTCCACTAGTATATTAGAAGTAGACAGGCAGAGAATCATCTTTGCATTACAATTACAAATGGCATGATTCATGATTGTGTAAAGAAGTGGCAGAGGATGCGTCATTGTATGTTGTAGGAGTAAAACCTACAAGTGACGAATTGTTGGCAGGGCTCCAATATGACATTTATCCCAGAGAACTAACTATACTTGGTTTACATTGCAATGTTTAGCACAACTTGTAATGATTTCAAGGTTTAGTTTAAAACATTTTGGCCTAAATTTACCAAACAGCGGGACTGGAAAAATGGGAATGTTGCCCATAGCAACCAATATTCAAGCTCTCAGTTTCATTTTACATGTCCTCTGCTGATACACTAAGAGCTTCGATGCAGAATCCCTGCAACTCCAATGTGCGTGTGACAGGAGACCTCTCATTTCACATGTAAGAGACTTATCAGTGCAAGCACCTACCTCAATATCAGGATTGTACACAAGGGTGCAACCCACCACTTACCGCCCCACTGATAAAAAGGCGTAAAGCCTTTAAAGTCTAAATCCCAAAGATCAAGACTTGGAAGTGTGTGCATGTGCACCTACTAAATTCAGAATTTATTGCCCAAGCAACAGTGGAAAACACCCACATTTATTAAGTCTGGGCTGTAGATATACTGAAATCCTTTCTGATTTTACATGAATCCTTTGCTAGGTGACTTTAATAACACTAAACAAAGGAATACTGTATATTATACTACAGGAGAGTATAAATATATATATATATATATATATATATATTATATATATATAACATTCAATATAATATTACCTCTTTGTAAACTATATTTTAGTCAAGCAAATCCCAATAGGGCCACTGCAGTTTCATTGTTGGGCACAGTGTGGTGATAGCATGCATAATATATAATACACATATTTTTCATTGAACACTCTTGAATTAAGCCAACTAAAGATGAAAAATGAGCCACTTGACACTAATTCCCAGGCAAGAGACACCTGTCTTGGTGTAATCAATGATGGTCATTAGGGGTATTTTCTCCAATTTTTCTTTATTTCATATTTAACTATAGTACATGGATCAAATGTGTCAATGGTGGCGAATTATGTGGTAAATAGAGGCCATATCCTGTAAAAAGAAATGGCAGATAATTGCGGGAACAGTTAACAACTTGTTTCATGACTGCTTTCACCCAGCAATGGACGAGTTAATGTAGGTAGTGGGTTAGGGGTGGGGAGCTTATAGTGTTAACCTGCTGACTATGATTCTTTCAGACAGAAATAAAACCTCATACATAATCCTTTTGATATTGCTAGCTTTTCTTAGTGATTCATCAAGCCACAGAGATGAATGACCAGCAATTAACGTAAATAAATGACTGGAAGCCAGCAGATGGTGAATTAATGCAAGCCTGCGAAGGAAGCAGAGACTTCCAAAATGCTTACCGGATCCTTACAGATGTAGTCGGGTACAATAAAATACAACCAATGATAAATCAGCCATTTCAAGTATTACATTACAGTGCTAACAGTGTAAATGCTAAACACTTGCTTTTACTGCCTTGTTTGCATTAAGTGAAAAAGACTAAATCCAGCCTTAAAACTCTTTATTGACTGCTACCGTGACAATAACACATTAGCCTCACCACAATGTCCATTATATCATTGCTGAAATCATTTAATAATAAGGTAAAATTCTAATTCTTTACATTGTTATGCTCCCACCATTTCTCTCCTCTGTCCCTGCTGTCTCCTCCAGAAAATGCTGATCCATTAACCCTATATTGGGTGCTTGTAGGTTACCTAACAGTGATCTAAACATAATAAACGTCATATTGACATGCTCATGTCTAGACCAGATTTCTGCCATACAAAAGTTGTGTGTCTGTGGCCCAACCATGAAATAATGAAACATTTTTACATTTCTCCCTGAGATCCCTTATATTACATAAAATTTGGCTATTGCTGTCACAGATTTGAGACTGTTGTTTGTATGGAACGATCAACATACCAAATCGCCCTGGAATATGGACTTTGATAGACCACACTATACTACCTAGACCTGTAATGCTTTCTACACACACACTTTTTGTTAAACAATAATATCACCAGTAACGTGTTAAGCCGTAACCTTATGTGACTTAGTGGATCATTCTACTTAGCTGTTATCACCTGTCAACTAGTTATCAATGAGGTATATCACCTATTGATGTCATAGCTGCCTGGGGACAATGCCATTAACAGCTCGGTGACATATGTGAAGAGATACATGTTATCTCAATGTCCTGTCAAAGAAAAGAAAATAAATCCAGTAAAAGTGTACACTAAATGAGTGTAGAAAAGTGTTAAATGGAAGCTGTCTAGGGCAGTGCGATACAGGGGTAAGAATACCTCACATGGGAGGACCTTGTTGGAAATCATCATGTAATCATAATTTGTTCATCATAACTAATGCTGAAAATACAGCGGAAATGTTACCTGTGCAAATAAGCAATTTCACATCCATAAGAGAAGGAGCCTTACAGTGTTAAAAGAGATGTAATTAGGTTATTGTCCTGTTTCATACTTCCTACTCTACTGAATGGCATGTTTACGTGAGTGAATTCTTAAAACATTACACAAGTCAATCTGTTGCTTCTGGCTTTGTTAAGGGACAAGATAACAAATTGCTCTGTAATATTATACAGTGTTGGTGGCACTGGAGGCGAGCATTCACTAGAACTTTTTCTCAGACGCATTGCTAAATATATGCCTGAGGAAATGACATGAACTCTCTAGAAAGCTTCCATCTTGATTATACCATATGGCCAACAAAGGTATCATCTTTACCCAGTGCTTTGATTGTTTTCCCCTTACAAATTGTATTTTCTGTTAGTGAACAAGGGTCTCTGTGCAGCTAGCGAAACACAATCCGGCTATGATTTCAATATGAAAGTGTAACATCTTAGCATTTCACAGAGTGGCTCTAAAGAACTGACTTTGCTAAATGGTTTGAGGGCAAGGCTGGGACACTTGGGAAATGAACTATTAACAGGATGTTTTATCTCTACCTGAACATTTTTGTTCCCCACTATTTATCACACTGTTTTACAAATTACAGTGAGAATGATATCTGATGACATTGAGTAATCCTAAGTAATCCAGTAAAATGTACAGCCTTCCAGATAATTGGTCCTCTAGTTTTCACTATGCATGTACAGAGCATATAAAGCCACAGGCCAAATGCTTCTTATTTTTTGTCACACAAAGTTAAAAGCAGCTTTATTCCAGTGTTTTACCCTTTTACAATTCCTAGAGGTTACAATCTGCAACCCTACAGTCACCTTCAAATAGCTTTCTCAGACGAGCTGATTTCATATCTCTATGTCAGTGTATTGAAGTAACATGATAACTGCTACATTTTATTGATGTTTTTTAATTAAATATTTCTAAGTCATTTATAGTGTAAAGTTAATATTTATACATCATCTTGTTTTATACAATTGTAAAGGTGGCCATTCACGGGCCGTATTTCATTCAAAGCTCACGAATATTGTGAGCTTTGGATAAAAATCGGTCCATGGATGGACACGACAAAAAAACACCAACAGCGACCAAACGCCGGGAAACCTAAACAAAAGACATCGCGATCAAACGGATTTTCCGATTGATCACCGTTGTTCGTTAGTTTACAAAAATATAAATAAAGAAAATACCTGTAAAAAAAAGAAATAAATTAAATAAAAATGTACTCACCCTTCTGATGTCTTCGCTGGGCCCAGAGCGGTGCCCAACACCTTCTCTGTGTGCTCCGGCGTCTCTGTCCTGCACGGAGAGGACGCTGTATATGCATGGCGGCGTCACGTATATACAGCGTCCTCTCCGTGCAAGACGGAGACGCCGCAGCACATGGAGAAGGTGCTGGGCACCGCTCTGGTGCCAGCGAAGACATCTGATTGGTGAGTACGTTATAATTTAATATAGGAAACTCTCCAGTAAGAGAGCATGGGATTTACCGCATATAATAGAAGGACAACAATAGATATCACTATCTTTTGATGTAAGTTTTATCTCACAAGTGAGAGGGTAACCCCCAGTTCAAAGTCCTGTCTCTTTGTCGCAATGTGACAAAATGCATAGAGGCCATTATCACTTGTGAGATAAAACTTACATCAAGAGACAGTGATATCTATTGTTGTACTTCTGTAAAAAAAAAAAAAAATATATATATATATATATATATATATGTATATATATATATATAACACTTTTGATATTTTTCTGCTGATACCAACTTAAAAGATTATCTGTTGATAATTTGATCATTATTATTTATAGTGCCAACACTTGTTTTGAATTATTAAAGGTGCATATGTTCAGAGTTTGTGGCACGGGTCATATTAATATATATCTTCAACATTAGGATATCATAAAAAGCAGGTAGCTATATATTGCAAAACAATACAAGCACAAGATAATAACTATAATGAGAAAAATGATTTGAATTAATTTCAAATATTGACACTAAAGAAGGATGTAAATGTCAGCTGTTTTGGTTTCTTTTCATATATGTTTTAAATAAACCCAATAGATTGTTATATAGCTGGAGTCTTGTAAATGGAAACGGAATACTATCATTGTGAAGTGTGTGAGCATCAGTAACAGGGTACAGATATTGCTGTGGTCTCGGGAGGGCTTTCTTCAGCTTATGTGCATTGTAATAGTGGTCAGTATATGCATTGTTGTGGCCAACAATACACCTGTTCCCTTTAGGGATTCCGTGCTGATGTTAAACACAATACTCTGCTTCTGACAACCTGACAGGGCTCAGCAGGGAGAAGGTGCTTTACAGAGGTAACTGAAGATTTAATGCAGACCTCCACTTGACATGAAATACAACATATGTTTTTTAAACATCAAATTTTGTCAAAGTGATAAGGACAAGCTGTCCAGAATAATGAACTCTGGGGGTGTTCTCGTATGTTTTCTATGCTTGTGACTGCCTTGTGTATTACCCAGTGGGCATCACATTTCAGACTCACCTTTGTTAGGAATGTTATTCCCCTTCTCTATTACTAATCATAAGAGGCATGCAACTGATCGCCATGTATGGAAGTATTGTGTATCAAGGAGAGAATGACTGCTATAAATGGAGATAAGCCTTTGCCCAGACACTGGATAATCTCTGTCATATGTTCCTTGTTACATCTTTTGTACAGCCCACAACCCAATTATGAGAATAGTTGTTTTTCCCAATTTTATATCGTTCTTTCATTACACACACACAAACTTCTTCACTTGTCATACTATGTATAGTCCTCCTGTATGTAGTTAAAGTGTGTACAACAGTTTCCGCATAATCACATCTGCATTCAGGTGGTTACTGTGTTTCCAAAATAAAAGGCAAAGGTTACCACATAAATGAGAGCCCCCTCTGTCCCAGAAATGGGCTCTGTCAGGGAGACTCAGGGGGGATGGCTGCTGGTTTATAAACTGTGTGCTGGAGCATTTGTATTGTAAATTACTCCTGTCTTGCAATCACCTGTTAGTTGACTGAGCAAACACTGTGTTCTGTAATATTTCTGTTACCAAATGAAAACACTTTTTGTTGTTTTTTTAAATAAATTTTTTAAAAAGGATAATAATAATTGAATAAAGATATATAGATAGATAAATAGACAGGTAGACACTAGATAGACACTAGGACCAACAAAAGGAGCATTTTCTGTCCCATGGCAGTACAAAATGGCCACATTTCATGACTGCACATGTGCCAGCACAGTACTGGACATTTATGAGTGAATGGGACAGGTTGGCATGAGATGTGTACAGCATTTACACAGAGGGGAGATGGGTTTATGCTGAGAGCGATAGGTGCTGTCACCCCATCACTATTAAGTATGGTGCAGAAATTGTAAGGTAGGGAAGTGGCCTTCCATTGTCTGCATAAATGCTAGTTCCAGTCATTAATGTGCACACTTGTTTTCCATTAGTGTGTTGTCAATGTGCATACAATCCATGACTGATTTTTTATTTTTTTTTCACATTCAACAGGTGGGAAGCCAAAGAAGATGGCGGTGTTACTGAAGAGGAAAAGAGTTTGATGGAACAGTTGAAAGAACTTATTTTTAGTGAAGAACATTCTTCTTAGAATCCATAACATGGGTTCTGCCATTATAATAGATCACACTAAAGGCATGATCTGTCTGATCAAAAAACCAAACTGAAATTTCATGTGTGTGTGATGTATGTGTGTGTAAAAGTGTGTGTAGAACAATGACATTACACTGCTGTCCTGGACAGAAAAGATCATAAATTCTCTCAATGATTTCTCTTTTGTACATAGAATAGTTTTGTTTCAGCACATTTTACAAAACCAGTCCACACTTTACCATATGTTTTGTATGTTTTTATATAAGTTTCATTTTAAATTAAATATGTCATTTTGTATTTTATTTTTTTTATAAAACTTTTTGTACTTTGTATTTTTGAGTTGTCAAATAAACGTTTACATTACAAGCTGTTACTCCAACATCATACATTTAATACAGTAGCCAACTTTTAGCTTCCCTTGGCCACATTAAAAGACGATGAGCTTCCTGGGCCACATTGGCAGACTACACTCTTTTATATAGCCCCCACACTCTTTTATATGGCCCACGCACTCTTTTATATAGCCCCACATTCTTGTGTATAGCCCCCACCCTCTTGTATATAGCACCACACTCTTGTGTATTGCCCCCAAAACTCTTGTGTATAGCACCCACATTCTCTTGTATATGGGCCTCCACACTCTTGTATATGGCCCCCACACTCTTGTATATAGCCCCCACACTCTTGTATATAGCCCCCACACTCTTGTATATAGCCTAAAACCCAACAAAACTATAACAAACCCTCAAATGATGACTTCAGCCTGATACAGAGGGGAACATTTGTTCTCTGCATTGGTTGCCCATAGCAACCAATTAGATTCAAGCTCACTATGGGCAACATGCCCACTTTTCAAATCCCCTGCAATCCCCCCGTTTAGTGAATTTAGGCCCATGTGTCTGTTTACTTGCTGGATAAGTTTGGACACTGTAAGGTTATTTTTATTAAAGAACGACAGGTTTTTACTTTTACTTTTCTTGCTCCACATTATTAACATTTTTAAAACTGGGACTGAATCCAAACTGCATGCATGCGTTGCATGTGAGCTACTCAATTAAAACACAATCCACCCTACTAATAAAACCAATATATTCTACATTTAACTGGTCAATAGTTAACAATGTTGTGAAATTAGACATGCATATGTTGGACATTAGCAGGTATCAATGCAGGGCTCAAAGCTCCGCCCACTGGTATAAGCCCCACCCCCCTCAGGACTTGAGATTTAGTGAAAAAATGTTTTCCTACAGTTTTTTAGGTGAATGGGGCTTATGCAAAGATGGGGCTTAGCAGGGAAAAGGTACTGGGTTACCATACCAATATATACCCACTGGAGCTGATCCAGAATTTTGGCGTTAGGGCAACACAGGTGTAGAACTGGACAAAACCAAACACTGAACTGCAAGGGAGGCAAATATAAACTGTAAAACAGAATTTGAAATGTGAAGTTTTTTTTATTAAGAAGTTGTCACACAGATAATACATTCAACAAAAAGCAAAACAATAAATGGTCAATAATATAAAGTACTGGAGGTGGAGACAGCTCATCTCATTTTGGAATAAGTAGAACGGAAAGGGATAGGGAGGGATAGGGAGGAGGATGGAGGGGGGGGGGGGGGGGGGGGGGAGACCGGAACAGATCCAAAAGATGGATGTATGGTTGTCATTAATAGTACAAAGCGAGTGAATAAAGATGTCCACATCTATACAGGTAAATAAGCTAAGAACATGTGATTATATATATATAGGGAGAGAGAGAGAGAGAAACAGTCGTAAACAAATCCTTAACACAGATGGTGGCCAAGTAGAGGGGCTATCAGCGGTTAGAGAGAGACTCAGGACTCAGGGGAAGCGGAGGGGACAGGGGACAGGAATATGGTTTGTAATACTGTATTCTCAGATTTCATTAGAGATATTTTCCAGGAGGTAATGGAAAATATTCCCAAAATCATGTTATAAAACAATATTATATTGTTTAAGCATGAAAAAAATCCTTTGTGCTTATACTGACAATAAACAGGTAAGTGAAAAGTTTAACATGAGTGATAATGTCCTCTCAATATAAATTGATCACTGTATAATATAAACTAGATTAGGAGCAATAAATTAACTGAAACTTACTATTATATATTTCATATTTTATGAATAGTTAGTAAGTTAATAGGGCTTCAGCATGAATTGCATTGTTTCCTGGCTCTACTACCCGGACCATAAGCAGGGTTTAACTGCTTGGTTCCGGGTATCTTGCAGTGTGAATAGCGCTTGCCCGGTTAATGTTATCTGGACAGGCGCGGTTCCGAACCACAACACTGAGCTTGTGTTAGCAATTCAATATCTCTGTTATATATCACCCATACAATGTATGAGTTTACTATCCCCTCTATATGGAAAATCAACAATATAGATATTATTCACTGGTGTTATGCTATCCTGGAACTGTAGATACATTTCCCCAAAAAAGAACAATACTATATAACAGATGCAGTGTTATTTGTTTGTTAGTTATAGGGAGAATGATAACAAAACAAAAGGTTACATCTCTAATAAGTCATAATTTAAATCGGGAGAAAAGACAGATCTCCAAAATATAAGAAAATAGTAGGATACAGTATATAAAAGGTAAAGAATGTTTTAATAGTGATTATACAGTATACAGGAGATGGCAGGTCTTATAGTACTAGCTAATTAACAGCTTTCAGAGACAATAATCATAGGCTCATAACACCAATTTTCGTTTTGCTTGTATGCTTCATCCATTATTTAATACTATATGACCTGCCATTTGCATCTCCTGTATATTGGGAGTGACCAGCCATTTATAACCAATATATATACCCGCTTACATTAGCACCACATGTGTACTATATATGGCAGCTGGTTTCATTGTCCCCTGTCCCATCTACAAGAGGCCACCATTGGTAAGCAGCACTCCTCTGATTGTAATATTTGTTGTATTAATGTGTTGATCATGTATTTCATTATTTGTAAGAGCTTTATGTGACTACACTGGTGTATCTTCAGGGCAATGGAGGAACTGCATATTATAACATGAATTCCTATGAGTTACCTTGGATACACGCATTGGTTAAGGTATTTTTGCTGTATAATAATTTTGCAGCTGTAAAGTCAGATCCATCAAATATACTCTAAACACTGCATAAAGAAAAACAAAGTTAAATGTCTGGTGTGTAGGTGATAAAGAATCATTCAGCATCTATTTAACTAAATTATATGAAAATGAAGTGCAACTAAGCATGTAATTTAGATTACTAAGTGGCATGCCAATGATGTATTGCTGTATACCATGTGTCATTTTTAAAGTGATATTGAAATTTGTTTTCTGTCTCTCATTCTACGCTGTAAACCATTGACAGAAGCTGTACGTAACATTGCTGGTTTCCCTCCAGCGCATATATTTCTTATAAAATGCTTTTAACTCTAATATATATATATTTATGCTTTTTTGGATATACTCCATGTATAGTACATTCTATTAATTAATTAATTACCTAATTAATTAATTTCATAAATTAACATAACAGTGAAGCTAAATATGCACACTAATCTTTTATGACTAATAACCTGCAGAATAAGAAATATACTCTGACAATAATAAATGAAATGATTAGAATATTAAAGTCAACATACAGCTTGAGGCTGGAGACAATACTATGAAAGTCATTGATCTGATCCACTCACCTCACAGACCAAACCCTGACAATGCTCCTGTCAACTGGTGCAGGGAAACCTTTTGACAGGGTCAAAGTGAATCTCAGCTCCTGTTGTAAAGCTGATATTGCCATTTTTATTTACCATAAAGGTGGCCATACACGGGCCGAATTTCGTCCAAAGCTCACGAATATCGTGAGCTTTGGATAAAATTCGTCCCATTTATGGCCAGGACCGAAATCCCCCAACGGCGACTAAACACCTGGAAACCTAAACAAACGAATATCGTGATCAATCGGATTTCCCGATTGATCACGATGTTCGTTTGTTTAGAAAAAAAAATAAATAAAAAAATACCTAAAAAAAAGGAAATAAATTAAATAAAAATACACTCACCCGTCTGATGTCTTCGCTGGGCACCACAGCAGTGCCCAGCACCTTCTCCTGTGCGGCGACGTCTCTCTCCTGCACGGAGAGGACACTGTATGTACGTGACGTCCTCTCCATGCAAGACGGAGAAGCCGCAGCACAGGAGAAGGTGCTGGGCACCGCTGTGGTGCCCAGCGAAGACATCAGACGGGTAAGTGTATTTTTATTTAATTTATTTCCTTTTTTTTAGGTATTTTTTTTTTCCCCATAGGCCATCATGGGAACGACTTCGTTCCGTGGATGGCCTGGAACAGGGTGATTATCCCTAGGGAAAATCACCCCGTTTGTCGGTGCCGATTATCCATGGGAACGAAGTCGTTCCCGTGTATGGCCAGCTTTAGATGTCACGGTCTGTCCCTTTAAGCTGCCTTTCTGGATTGTGTTGCTCGGCATGTTATTACACTTGTACTGGAATCATCATCTCTCACCTGTAATACTGATTGCAATTAATTGCATTTACTTTCCCTGCAATTTAACATGGTTTTGTCCAGTCTTGAAAAATCTTTTGATTGGTACAATTTATCTTATAGTGTATGGCCAGCTTTAGACAACTGAAAAACTGCAACAAGTCTTTCCCTTAAAGACTACAGCTGACCATACACTATAAGATAAATTGTTCCAATCAAAAGATTTTTCAAGAGTGGGCAAAACCATGATGAATTGCAGGGGAGACAAATTAAATTAGTTGCAATCAGTATTACAGGTGAGAGATGATGTTTCCAGCCCAAGTGTAATAACAGTGTAACAGCAACGCTGGTCAGTATCTGTGTGCAACATGCACCAATAAAGTATTCTCCCTGCATGCAAACACTGACATTCATTTTACCCCCCTGCAATTCAACATGGTTTTACCCACTCTTGAAAAATCTTTGGATTATAACAATTTATCTTATAGTGTATGCCCAGCTTACCTTTTGAAAAATATTGTGCCTCTTCTCACTGAACTACTCACCCCTCCTTGCATAGTTCAGAAAAACTCTCCAATAATGGTCAGATGGTACATTCCCCTAAATGGATTGTATCAATATCCTTAAAATCAATTTGCTTGACAGAATCCTATACTTTTTGCAAACACTCCCAATTCCTCAATGCCTTCCCTAACCGTCTGAGTAACCCTAACCTTCCTCCTCAATTCATTTGCTGTAATTACTTGTTGCAGGAAATGTTTGGGGAACTAAGGTGCAGAGCTGTCGGCATAATGAATGGTCGCAGAATGGCTTTTGGGATACTAAAAATGGTTTTCTATTTAGAGCCGACAGCTAAATCTATTTCAAAATAGGAACTTTTGCAGCGGTATGCCCAATGATTCTACATATTCCAGATCTTGTTTTCTGGCTTTCTGAGTGTGGAGTTCAATGAAAGAATCTACAAACTTCTGTCTAGATGATAAAAAATAGTATCCTGGGACCTGATTCAGCTCTGAATAGAGCGCAGGGAGAGGGGCCTTATGCCCTGCTTTATGCCCCGCATCCCTGCGCTATGTAAAAAAACGCAGAGGCTCCGGACGCTGTGTCCGGAGCCTCTGCCAGTGTATACTCTCAGCGGTACGCTGCGAGCATGAAAGTCGGCACTCGTGAAAAAGCCGGCTTTCATGAATGACAAAAAAAAGACACACTTTATTTATTATTTTCTTTTTTTATATTATATTTTCTTTTACAGGTAATGAGGCAGGTAATTGTCCATAGGACAATACCTGCCTCGGTCCCTCTGCGCTACGCCTGCAACATGTCCAGGCTTAGCCCTGCTAAAAGCGCACATGCAAATGAGAAAAGAGGTGTGGAACGCCCCTTTTCTCATTTACATGTAGCGGAGTCGCAGAGAAGTCGCATGCGTAGATCGGTGAAGATTCGCGTCTCCGCCAGCCTGGCTAGCGGAGACGCAGGGCTGAATCCTGTTCCAGCTGAATCCTGTCAGATGAGGTCCCCATGAACCCCCACTTCTGGCTGTTGAATCAGGTCCCAGGATCTCTGTCAAGGTTTACAGAAACCCATTGTACGCCACCATATTAATGCTGCTACCGTGCTAAGTACCGAGACGTTTATATACTCGGCTGTATTACTAGGTACTGAGACGTTTATATACTCGGCTGTATTACTAGGTACCGATACGTTTATATACTCACCTGTATTACTAGGTACTGATACGTTTATATACTCAGCTGTATTACTAGGTACCGATACGTTTATATACTCAGCTGTATTA
>JABWIB010000648.1:97315-110128 GCA_016617825.1 Platyplectrum ornatum | reverse complement strand
TTAAGGTGTTCAGAGTTGACACACAGCTCCCAATACATTGCATCTTTTTCCTTTATTCCATTGTTTTTTGGGTTTTTGGGTGTAACCCTGCTATATTGGCATTGTTAGGTTGAGCTATAGTGTGTTTCCTTATTGTAGGCGCTCCAAACGGTTTTTTCTGTGTTTTTTCTGTCTTTGCTTTAAACTCTGATTACTAATGTCGGTGTTTGGTTGTGAATTGGGCGCAATTGCATGAACAACCTTATTAATAAATGTATTCTTCATTTATTTATTCCATGTATTTATTCATAGAAAATGGCACATTGAAATTGTAGCATACTCGACAAGGTGCACAAAAACGGCACACAGCACACATATGCATGCACACAGCATGCGGATGCAGACACATGCGCACAGCATGTATGCACACAGCACAAAGATGCACGCACACAGCACACATATGTGCGCACACAGCACACATATGCATGCACACAGCACACAGATGCACGCACACAGCATGCGGATGCAGACACAAGACACATGCACACAGCACACAGATGCATGCACACATAACACTGACAGATGCACACAGCACACTGATGCATGCACCCAGCATGCGGATGCAGAAATATGCATGCGGATAGTATAGCTTGCAAGCTACTTTTTGCATTCACTCCCTTACTGCACATGTACAGCATCCAGCCATGCTTACATCTTGAAAGCACAAATATGTACAGCTCTGGATCAGATACATAGTGTGTTCTCTGGTAATCCGTAGAGATATTATAATCATTGTTCTTCAATGAGGCTTATACGGTAGTATTTGTAGTTCTATAAACAATAATCATTACAAGTAAACATAAACAAGTCGAGCTGATTATCTCAATCCACGGTAGAAAACAATAATAATTAATGATTGCCTTTTAATCTCTTATAATGCATATACCATAATATATTATTATAGTATATTCAGCTTTAAATATATGTGGAATTGTTGTGTTCTCTCAATTGCGTTAGGGAATGGATTAGAACAGCAGCTTGTAACAGCAGTACGAGTCCTGAACAATTGCAGTTAAAGATAGTATGTAAAAGTTGTGAGTCTGTGATCATGACATTAATTACAGGTCCAATCTTGTGAGACTGCTATTACATTCCCCCTATTAGAAAAAGATTAATGGGTGCTATTGAGGAACTGGAGAGAAAGTAATGCGAACCACTAACCAACCTATAATGTGAAACAATACACTTCTTATACCCAGTTAAGACGTCTCTGAACATGTCTATTGGAAGTGAAAATTGGAAGACCACATAGAGCACTAATTGAGTCAAAGTGCCTAAACCCAAGTAATAGAAGTGCGTGCACTGAAATAACATCTAATCTTAGCTCTGCGTCTGAGACTTTCTTAAACCGTAGGAATTCAAGATACCTCTGCAGCAGATTTTGTCTCGTAGTAGTTGCTTAAATGCCCAATTATTATCTTTTAGGCTCCTAATTGTTCTGTCAACATACAATATGGTTTGCCATAAAAGCTCTCAGAGCAGAGAAAAGTGTGTTCCTTGGTAAATTATAGTGATGCTATCTGGCTAAAAATAAAGAAAGAAATAATAGCAGTATATTATTAAAAATAATCTTACACTGTCAGTTTAACTACTCTGCCCTGATGAACAAAGAGCATATGTTATTAAAAATAACACAATTCTAGCCACACTACATATTACATTGAGAATAAACTGAAATATATCTCGACAGATAACCTGCACTATGGTAGCAGAAACAAATGAATATTATTTACTTCCAGTAGAAACTCTACATGCGGAAAATGGATGCATACAAGACATGTGCAAGATAGATTGCTATGATCATAAACAACCAACCTAATGCTGGCCATATACCTATACGATAGTGGTGAGATGCATCTCTCGCATTTGCTAAATGCACCTGCGATGTATAGGTAATCAGCAGCGTTGACAATGAATCATGCCTGCAGCAGGGAGCGCGCATCGAATCATCGCACACCTATCGCATAGGTGTATCCTATGTCCGGCATAATAGATAATAGTTGTATGCTGTGCTGGACTGGTAACCTAACAAGTAGATAAGAAACTGCCAATTATTCAGCACACGTCATGTCAATCACGTGACAATTAATAAAGAGATTATCACATAAAGTTAGAGAGACTGTCACTATAAACAATTACTTTTCAAAATGGCAGAAGATGTAGATTCGCTTTGTGTTTAATGCCGGATCACTTCAGTAATATTTATGCAACACTTAAAAATTCCTCTATTTTTCAAAGAGCTGGTACAAGTTTAAATCATAGATTTATAGAGTTTTACATAATTTTTATTTAATGAAAGATAAACATGTGAAATAAGATATGTGGCGTCACAATATATATTTGCCTGCAGATCCATAAGATTGCCTCCTTGATATCTGAAACCTCCATAAACAAGCAGCTATGCAGACCATCACTTTATTATGGCACAACTTTACCTGCAATCTGACCGATCATGAAGGTTACTTAGTAAATGTCAGTTATACAAAAAATAGGATTGCAATGCATTGGGCATATATGACATTTGCTTTAATATAATATACTGTAAGACATACTCTGAAAATATTCACAAAAATGTCCCTAAAATATAGTATTGCAACAGTGTTGTAAGCATGAACAAAGTATTTATTATTTAATACTTACATTCACAAACTAGGTTCAGCATTAAACTTGTAATATATATATATATATATATATATATATATATATATATATATATATTGATCTCAACTATACAAATACAATACAATAATAGGAAAGAATTATAGGAAACTAGTATCTGAATGATCTTAAGAAAAGTAGTAGTACCAAGAAGTAGAAGTACCATGATCAATCAAGGGAATGCTGCAAACTCATTGGCTCTTATAGACAACTGGATCCATTTTACCTTTTCAGATGTTTTATTTAATCGTCCTGTTAATTAAGTATATGTGAGCGGGAGGGGATTTCCAGCAGAGATTTGGAGACAACACCAGAGTTTTCAGGTACAACTGACCTCAGTCAGTTTTATTCAACAAAAAAGAAATAAAACAAAACAAAATCCTAGCCCATCTGGGCACTAACTAAACATTAATCGTCCTTACTATCGCTAACAACATCAGTGGCATACCAGCAAGGTACCAGCAGTCAGAGAGGGTCCCGGCAGGATCTCCCATTCAATCTGTCCTTCCCCAGGACAGCAGGAGACAAGTGAGACCCTGAGAGCTTAACCTGCAGGCTCTTTATCTCCAGCTGCCAGGTGTTAGCCCTAATCAGTCAGGCACCAGCCAGGGAGCCCGGAAGACCCGGACTGGGCCTTATGTATGGAACCCACCCTACACTTTCCATACATACCCCAGGGAACCCTTATCCGGCTATTACCATAGCCGCAACACTGCTGGGAAATGTGTTTCCCAACAGACACAAACAAACCAAAACATTTTCCCTGGGGCTCAGAACACACAGGTTAGTAACCTCTGAGAGATATACCTCCCCTCACACACATAACCCGTGACTCTGTCACATATACTACACTATTAAAACAAATACAAGGCTGCATATTCTCAAATATCACTCAAGGATGCAGTCCCTTTAATAGCAGTATATATATATATGAACTTTTTTTTAGAAATGTATTTTGTTACTTTTTACAATTTGATGTTTGTACAATCAATATACTATAATTCATTTTTTATTGCATTCAGAACAATTGTTTTTTTTGTAAGGTCTCTAGACACAAAAACATGAAAGGTAACATACTGCAAATAAGTTATCAACTTATAGAAAATTATTTGTAAGCCTCTTCCATGGCTATTATTACTCCAGGGTCTTGTCTACAGGCTTAAGGATATTCCAGTATAATATATCCAATATGTGAAAGTGTGTGGTTGCAGCAGGACACAAAGTGACCTCCTCTTCCCTTCATTACCCAGAATCATCATAATGTCCTCAGTCCTATTCCTATTGGGAAGAAGTAGCAGGTAGGTAGCAGGTTGGTAACTTTCCATGGGGCCTGACATGGGCTGTAACAGGACATTACCTGTGTTCATTACATTAGGACATTAACTCTGTTCAAGCAGGAGGATTTAAGGGAGACTGAAAAGTGGGGTCATTGCCCAGTGCAACCAAATCAGATTCCAGCTCACATTCTCCAGTATGTAGAATTAAACTGAAATCTTGAATCTGACTGGTTGCTATGGGCAACATCACCACTTTTAATCTCCCCGTTTAGTAAATTTAGGCCCATGGGATTAACCTCACTTTACCAAAGCAGAATAGAAACGACCATGTCATCATCTTATACATCCCAATTATCCGGATTCTAGCAGGACAATCCTGTATTAGGGCCGATGCTGGGAGATATATCCATTCATTGCTGCACAGAAAATACATGGACATTTCAAAGTTACTAGCACTGGCTCTACTCTAACTCTAACTGAAGTCAAATCAGGTCATTACGGTCTATATCCAATATGTTTCTAGATTTCTCTGTATGCCTCATGAAGGGTTCCCAGACTTCACATAAAGGCGTACTTCTCACTAGTTAAACAAAGTCAGAAACAAAGCGTCATCTTCACAATGTACAAGGACGTTTGCTACCCCCGCTGGTAGCTGGTAGTATCTGGTGACAGAAATGGGAAAGCTGTCTTCTGTCATCTGCAGATTTTGTATTTTACCGTGTTTCCATTTGCTCTTACACTTAGAAGATTTGTGAGCGCAGGAATTCTTCTTTTTAATAAGGATCCTTGTCATGCCTACAGTCTCTCTCTCTGCAGAAGCAATTACAAGTACAATGCTAGAAGATTATATCAGCTGTTCAGTGCGTTATATTACAGTGTACACTTTGGGTCATAGCCTAACAATTATTTTTTTTCTATGATTTGATGTACAGATTGTAGAACACAAGAGGCGTTTTGTCTAAATACTTTTTTTTATACTGGATATACTTGAATCTAAAATAGTTATGGTTGAAATAAGTCATTGTGTGTATAAAATATAATGAGATTTTGCACTTACTGTATTCATTACACATATAATTTCTGTACTTTTTGCTGTCAACCATAATTCTTGCTGTTTTACTGCCTATAAATCAGCATATAGCCGTACTGAAGCCTTATCTCTCACATCATATATAACAAGCCAATATTCTTAATGTTTGTGATTTCATATTGTTTAGCCATATAGTATTGCATGTATATTATCATTCTGATTCCTGTTATTTGATGTATACTTGTATGTTACATATGTATACTATTATACTTCTATAAAATGTAACCATAAAATGTAGCCGCAATCTTTTTCACCATCTTTTGTGATGAAGTTACATGGTGACAGATGTTGACAGATGTAGATATGTAGAGATATTTTAGTATCAAGAACCAGGGCTGCTTCACAATGCCCAGTAGCTTCGATTAGACTGCCCACCAGAGGACAGATAGACAACTTAAATAGCAAAAAGCAGAACCTTTCTCTTTTTTGTTGCTGATTCCCATGGCTGGACAACCCGGTAAATTATTCCTCTGAAGGATCGGAGTGCCTTGTTTCTCTGATATAGATATATATATATATATATATATATATATATATATATATATATATATATATATATATATATATGCGAATGTATAAAAATGCATGTTTCTTATCAAACAATATCCACCATTTCAGGTGATGAAAATGGAGCTCCAATATAAAGAGCTTCCTTAGAAATGCTGATGGAAATCCAGTATTAGCTGTGTTATCTTCCATTAGGGATGTTCCTTGGCGGTGAATCCGCAGATAGACTTTACACGATCCCTGCTGCTACTACTCTCCGCAGCTTCAGACACTGAGCCATGCTCGCAATAGTACATTGTTAAGCAGCAAAAAATACTTAAAGAACACACTTGCTATAGAGTATAGAACCATAACTGTAAGCAATGTGTATATTAAGTTTGGCTGGAGACTTCACAAATGTTTTGATAAAATACTAAATAAATAAAACATCCTAAATTTTTTATTGCATGCATGTTATACAAAGATAATGCATTGCTGTAACATGCTACACTTTGATAGTATTTTATTGTTTATTTAATTTATTAATCATTCATGAAGAACTGAGAATCAAATTACAGATTACATATTTATCTCCTACCAAAGAAAAGGCATTGGTATGTAAAATTGTGGCTATGTCACCCCAAATACATAGTGTTCATAGGAAAAATACTTTTCTTTCGCACATAAAACTCAGGTAGGTACCTTTGTACCAGTCCGACACTGACAACTTTTTCTCTTTGTTCCTACAAGATTCCTGACAGTTCTTGGCTTCTAGTAGTCACAGGACACAAGGGGCGAGTAAAAAGGTGCACTCTCTGCAGAATTAAGGTCACACTGGCATCTTTTTCTATGTGGCTGTGTATAGCACAGTCTGCTCTTTGCAGTGGAGCCAAGTGAATACTTCCGGTGCTCCCTGGTGTAAGATTCTGAAAGTGGCAGCTATTGGGGATCCTAAGGACCCCCTAACCCAGTGGTGGCCGCCTAAACCTTGGGCTGCTTACTTTGAAAAGGGCACATTCAATGCCATCTGGCACATTCCAAAATTGCCAAACTTTATCAAAACTCTTTACCATTCTAATATCTTACAACCAATGGAACTTGGTTTATAGCAATAACTTATTATCAGATAAAAGGTTTGAAATCTTCCAACAAATACAGTATCAGCATGTGGTTCGTAGATGTGATCACATGCAAAGCTTCTAAGTGATACATAGCCATGGGTCTGTACTATTCAGTCATCTATCTGTGCAATGACATGTTAACCACATGTATCTGCCTGTAATATAAAGATACACAGGAAGATCAGGTGGGTCCCATCTATGTTTTTTTTAAACTGTATTACATGCTTGTTTAATGACTGGACTGGATCTAATTGGACTGGATCCTGACTTCCTAATATTGTCCTGCATATTGTGCACTATGCATGGATCTAGATCCATATTGGAAGTTTATTTGATGGTGGAACAGGACAAGGTGACATATGGCAAGCACATAGAGTAATGGTGACAGAAGTCTTATACATTACTTTTGTTGAGTACACATCGGAATGATTATAACATGCTGCAGACAATCAGCTGGTTGAAAGACCTCTTCTAGTATTCTCTAGCGACATGTGTGCCCCATACACACAAAATACAATATGAAAAATCCAATGTCCATTGATTAAGCTGTCAGACGAAACACGTATTGGACTTGGGGGTCGCTGTGCACAAGCTCTACACAAGCAACCCCCATTCTCTATATTAATATTAATATTAGTGTAGCTGGGGCATGTGTGGGGGCTAATCGGGTGCGTGGTACACAATTCACACAAGGGCAGCATTCCTGAGCAGGAGACTGAGCACTGAAGTACTAGTAGCTCTTGATTGGCTATGGAAAGAGAGGGTTCATATACTGGAGATTGCTGCACCAAGAATAACTTACACGATTCTTAATTTATAGAACCCTCAGATAAAGTAGCTTATCCTGATTACAGAGAGAGGGGATCTCTATATAAGAGATCACTGCACCTTTATCTATTTATATCATACCTTATTAATTTAAACCCTTTAGTGATTTATGAAGGGCTACTTCTTTTTCTCCCCTTATTATGGTTTTGCCCTTTGCACAGTGACTATTTACAATTCCCGTGTTTTTTTACAATGTAAAATCTGGGGACTAACAATCCCATTTTTAAATAATCTTGCCTATTTTAGACATACACAATAATGAGGAAAGTCTGAAATAAGAATTTAATGAATATTTGAATTATATAATTATACATAATAATATAATATAATATAACAGCTAAATATTATTTAAAAATGTATAAATGTCGAAATAAACATTTTAACAAATAAGGATAAACTAATAAAATACATTTAACAGTAGTGAACTTAATTAACTAGTAATAATAATTGTACTTTAGGGAAATATAGTGATTAAGTGAAAGTCAAGTTCCATCTTTATAATGAATAAAACTTAATGGAGGAACAAATGAAAGTATCCTCTTTTTCAAGACCTATGGGGAATACAACTTCATCAGTACCCAGGCATAGTGGATGCCAGTTTAATTCTTATTCCTCAAATCTAAATAATTATTAAGAAAATTTAAACCAATAACTAAATAAATCTTTATTTTTCCAGACAATCTAAATAAAAAAATATGTACCATTTCGAAAAAAAAGAAATAAGTGTTATCTACAGATAATTGTGAACCTTTATAGTAATTTGTACTAATGAACAATTTCTATTAAGTGCCTATATTTTCTGAACCTCATACTGAAAAAAAATAACATCTTGAACTTAACAGCATAAAATGATTCCGTCATAATCTTATGTGTATTCTCAATTACTCTTCAAGAAAGACTCCCTTTGGATTCTGACTACTATTGTAACAATCCAATTATTCTAAGACCAGTGTGAAGGGAGTACATTTGATCCATTAGACATAACTGCCTTAGAAAAATAACTTGATGCTAAACTTCCATTTTAAAAAGAGTGACTTATATAGATATAATTAAACGCATAATTTTCAGAATGTTCCCTACCGTAATAGACGGGAAAAACTGCATGACCGGCTTTTTCGCGTCTAAAACACGGATTGAATCGGTCCCATAATGTACAGTTTTAACTGAAATGCAATATATTTTGGAAGAGCTTTATCAATAGTCAGTATAACTTCTAATCTTATAACATAAAAAGAATGATATGGTATGCTGCAGATAGACTGTACATTTATTTTATTTTTTTACAAATGTTTTGTTTAAGAATTATGAGCAATTTCCGATGATTCAACTAAATACGAATATGTTAATGTCTAAAATAATTAACTACATCCTGTAGTTATATGAGCATCCCCATCCATTCCTGCATCCCCACTGAGCAAGGTAGCTTAATGGACATGTATAGCATCCAACAGGAGTGGAACTCCCGGAGGCAGCAGAGACATTTGCCATTGGGCGCCTTGTCCCAGAGGCACAGAGGCAATCCCCGCGAACCCCAAAACCAATCCAGCTGAAATTTCTCATGTTGACTACTCTGGAGTAGCTGTCCATGACCCCCCAAAGGGCATCTCTGGGGGTTGCTTGGTTTTTGAGATATAGCAAGAAACAGGACGGGAGCTGTATCTCTCAAAGCACAATATCTTAGACGCTGATTTCTGGGCTCAGAGGAGACGGCTCTCAGGGCTCACTGCTCACAACATCTCAGATGTGCAGTTAACTTGATTTCTGAGATATAGCTTGTCAGTACATGGGGGGGGGTGGGGGGGCAACAAATTTACCTTGCCTCCGGGCAAGTGGGATGAAGTTACGCCACTGGCTTCCAAAGTCTTTACAGGGGAGAGGAGTGACATGGCAGTTCAAATCTGTCATCCATGCGGATGTTTAAACGTTGTGTATGGAAAATACATGGATGTCTGTGTCTGGGAACCCAACGTTTTATGGTTTCCATGTAGGAAAAATGAAAATCTATGTAGTTTAAATAACCAAGGGCAAACAGCTGATATATGTCTTGACATACTCTTAAAAATATCTTTCCCTAGCTTTTTATTATTGAAATATATTGTTCAAAAATATGCAGGGACAACATGACATAATATTTAATTTGTTGTAGGTATTATATATTTTGTGCTGGGAATAAAACAGTATTTTCAAAATCCACAATCAACAGCATCTGGTAGAGAAAACATACTTTCACGAACCCAGTTATTATTCAGTTAAACTTGGTCTCTAAGCATTAGTCAGAGCTACAATACAAGAGGAAAATGACATAATGCAGGTCTCAGGTACACATGGTAAACAGAACTATGGACATGGCGCTCTGATTGACATGGAGGAGTGATCACAATGGGTTGTCCCAGGGTCTATTTAACCTTCAGCCAATCCATGATGCTATCAGCACCACGTTGATGGGCGTTACTATTGTATGTCTCTCCCAGCAGTTTCAGTGGGCAGCAAAGACTGAAGCAGTTGCTCTTATTGTCAGCTGGAGAGAGAAGCAAGGAGATCAGTAGACTAGGTAAGTGAAAGAAAATTGTGCTTGTCAGTGGTGGAATTGCTGGAGAATTTGGAATCACCTACCTCTGGGACCCCAGCCCTGGGGGAACACGGCTATGTGCTTTTATTCAATGTAATGAAAACAGAAAAGCTCTATATACAGTAAAACTATCAAAACCACCAAAACTTGCATTGATCCTGTGAAGTAATTTGATTTCTGCTACCATTTCTTGTAACTACACATGCAAATGCTAATTCAGTAATAGAACTGGATCCTCCAACTCCAACGTTACATAATGGAACACTTTCCAATGGATCCTCTCAAACACATAGGACTTACGTTACAACCTTGGAATATCACACTCACTTATTATCGTTAGACTAAGACAATTAGCTTATGGAACGGTAATCATGCTTTTAATTTAGTGGAGAGTGTTAGTTATATACAATTATATTCAACTTTTCCATATGGAATTACAAAAACAATGTAAATGACAGTTAACTATTTTACTTAAACATGACTTCATTAAATATGAATTGTATTTGTGATAAGTCCTCTATGATGCACTAGATCCAAGGAGATATTAATGAAATGTGTTATTTTGACCTTTAAAAGACATAACATTAACATCAATAATATCAATAATGTGTGTTCTATTCTGTAATCAATTCATGGATTTACAGCTTTCTTTGTTCACATGAGGCTTTTCTGTTGTTCTTTTAAAAATACAGATTATTTTACCATTTCAGATATGATTATCTACAAAAAGGTATGAATGAATATTTCTGACATGATGTAGTTGGTGACAATTAGGTTACAGCTGACCAAACACTAAAAAAAAAAATACAAGAAATACATAAATCACAATATCAAGTTCATTTATTCTGGCACTGCTTTTATTTACTAAGGTCATTAGGATACAAATATTTCCAAATCGTGTAAAGGTGACAGCTGCTTGTCAATACCTCTTTTACATTTTGTTGATTTTCATGGAATAGGAGATTTCAGTGGGGAGTATTGGATTTTGTTCCATTTTGACACCCCCCTTTGCAAACATAAACAAAAAAATGAAAATAACAAAAAATGAGAAAATTAAATGATGTGATGCAGATATGTGACCTCAAGGTATGCTGCTGGTGCTATTCCTATACAATAACAGTTTCGAAGTTGCTCCTTTGTTACAGCTCCACCTTTTCTTGTGTTATTCCTTCTGAATATCCATGTGAATACTTGCCTGCATATGAGCTCTATTGCTACTGAATCTGTTTCAGCTGCGTTCTTCAGGTTTGTGCTGAACCCACAGCAGCCTAGGTTTCTCTGTACTGTACTGTATACTGTATTACCAGCAGTTACCAGCAGTGTGCACTCAGGATACTGTTTACTGCATTCCTCATTCCATTCCATCCATAATGGAGTCCACTGTATTCCATCCTTTTAACTTCTCCATCTCCAGCGACCTGTTGTGGGCAGCAGCCATACCCTTCTCCACCATCAGGGGCTTTGGCGAGAATCAGTCACCAGTTTAGACTCTGCTGTCAGTTTTGGGACCTAACCACTATTGGAACCCTGGTCAGATCCTTGAGTGGTCCATTATGGTTGGAAGGAACATCCAGGACACATGATTTTACTTCTTCAAGTAGAGAAATCTGGGTCCTCATATAATATCTCCACATAAAAAGGATGCATCCTGTCCACTAAAGCAGACTTATCTCTGGCTCTGCGTCAGGTCTCTTCTTGTTGCGTAATTCTGTACTATATGCTCTATATCCAGGTTTGTCTAGCTGTCTTTAATGATATTGTATATACTTCTTCTCTGATGCAGAGAGAAGTAAATATTTTTTACATTTTGAGGACATCCCATTCAATCAATGAGTGTTCTGTGATTAAGAAATTAATACAAAATGATTTATTTTAAGAAAATACACATTGGATCTTTATTAAATACTGCATACCCTCTATAATCTCTTTCCTTGCCATCCACTGAATCTGTGCCCATTTATTACAGTATCCGTCAAGCACTTGAACCTGAGGGTGTCAAGACTACTTTTAACTTTACTTCTTTGTATCAGACTTTTATTATGGCGGATACTTAAGTCAATGATAATAAAAGCAATTATCTGGCATTCGACATTAGTAAAAAAAAAAAAAACCTGGACAGGATTGCAATCTCGCAGTTTCCTCTGTGGTGCCATTAGTACAGTACATTTCTGAATAAAACATGTTCATCTCGAGGTAAATGGTGTGCAATAAATGCATATGTTCCTTTTTACTAAGACATTCAATTAGACTGTTCATCCTATTGAATTATAAATAATTAAACCCCATAGTTATCTTCAGTATCTAGCAAATGAAGCTTGACAAAGACAAAAAAAAAAATTTCAGTTTAACTTTTTTTTGTAAACATAATGTAATATATTATTTTTTAATAAATTTTTGAAACATGGACAATCATTCTCAGTCATATGCAGGACCAGTGTTAGGTCTCCAGTTGCTAGGTCTCCAGGCACCCTAAATTTTGGATCTCCTTATTTGTACCTCCAAATTTCATTAGTTGCAAACAATATTAGAATTGAGAGATGATGTTTCCTAGCCCAAGTCTAATAATAATATTTGCTAGCTATAAGAATTATCATATCTCAACAAGTCAACTAAGGTGGTTATTGGGGTTCCCTAGACCCCTCAATGAATGACCCTAAAACAGTAACGCTGGTCAGCATCTGTGTGCAAAATGCAAAAATAAAGCATTTTCAATTCAACAAGTCATTAGTATATATATATATATAT
>JABWIB010000648.1:83108-94370 GCA_016617825.1 Platyplectrum ornatum | reverse complement strand
CTTGAATCTGATTGGTTGCTATGGGCAACATCCCCACTTTTCAATCTTCCTGCAATCTCCCTGCTTAGTAAATTTAGGCCCTTATCTTTGATGACCTCCAACCATTTCAAGATGAATATTTTTAAAACAGCACTAATAATAATAATAATAATAACTGCTGCGTGACTGAATCATACAGAGCGCTCAGCACTTTTACCATACAACCTGGCTTGGCAAATGATTATATATATATATATATATATATATATATATATATATAGCACTTTTATGTATCAGTCCCAATGTATACAACATAAGTTTGCAGACAAAGCCTTCTTATCCACCCAGTCTGCCTGTTACTACCCAGTCAAGTTATAATAATTGTTAAATTTTAAAGGTCTATATAATTTGCTGAATCTATATAAAAATCTATTAGTAAGTAATATAAAACAGAAAAGCAATACACTAGAGATTCTGGAATTTAAAAATCTAGTATAGTTCTTGTTTACATAACACTACCCTAGTGGTAGTGGTAAGGGTGTGACATGTAAGAATAATCAAAAATGACCAATATCAATGTTAAATCCATAGTTTTTTGGGTTGCTGAGATGAATAGTGACACTCACGATGCCATTTAAGTCCAAGTTCATCATTGGGGGGGTGAGGAGGGGGGAAAAAAATTCCAAATAGTGACAAATTCATAATTTTCAAGGTCGCTAAGCTGATTGGTGATTGTCCTGATGATATTTAAGCCCAAGATTAGTCACAGGCTAAGCCACGGCAAAAAACAAGAATACTGTGGGGATAAGACACACCTAACACCCCTAGAGTAGAGGTTGGGAAGGGCTAAAATAAAAATATTCAAAAATGACCAATAATAATGTTGAATACATAGTTTTTGGAGTCACTGAGATGAATAATGACATTCCCTATGCTGTTCAAGTTCAAAATTTCAAAATAGCTGGTATTAGTGTCAAAAAGCTCATTGGTTATAGTCCCAATGACATTTAAGCCAAAGTTTAGTCTAGTGGGTTAGGGTCCCTGTTGGATTTCCCCATGATGTACGATAGACAGAACTTTGCTAGAGGGAACCTGTTGGGTGGATTTGGATGACATTACATCCCAGTTTAGATGTAAGTGTCCAGATGTGTGGCCCTTAAAAAGGCAGGACTTAGGGAAAACATTGTGTGGTTTAAATATATAAGATCAATTGTAGGAAAAGTTTGGCCAAAAAGGAAGTTTACATTAAATAATAAATCTCTATCAGCCACCAAATTTCATTTATAATAATAGTAATTAAAAAAATATATATTGCAGATTCATGAAATTATTCAGTGGCATCAGAAAGGTGAATATTTTTTGTTTAAAAAATATTTTAGACTATAAATTATTATGAAACAGTCTGAATATAGCTGGAGTACAGCATGCCATGTAATTATTCTTCTTTATTGAACGAGGCAATTGGGCATCTGAAATAGTGCATTAGGGCAACCATCCAATGCTACATTAATTCCAATTCAACACATTATCACTGTAACTTTATTAGTCCAAGTGCTCTCACAGTTCAAAAGCTTACAAATGGGTTAAGTGGGTTCTAACTAAACAGGTCCAAGAGTGTGACTGTGTTTGTGTAACTAAATAAGCAGAATAAATTGGAAGGGAAGGTGAAGGTACACTGAATAGAATGATGAATGAATGAATGAATGAATGAATGAATGACAAATTATGCAGGACATCATTGGCCTGATTCAGAATCAAATAAATAAATGGTTTATAACATGTCCAGATGGGATCATGCATCATCACACAAAGCATCAATGAATGTTTTTTGTGCATTTTTTTTTCTTTAAAACCAACACTTTGAAGTGTTCAAATGTCAAATGTTTCTACTATAGTCCCATAGTAGTTGTGGCGTGTTGGCTGTAAACCTTTCCTGGACTGTGCCCTTTGACTGGTGTAAACATTTGTCCTTAAATATTTGTGTCAGAAATGGAAATATCTATTGCTCTGAGCCGGCAATACACTAGGTTTTATAACTACATGTAAATACCAGTAAATAGAAATGCAATCAGCACATACGGTGAATCCAGCCAAGATCAGATTTTTCTCTGATATACTCATTTTCTTTTGTCTTTCAGAAAACGAACTTAAAAAGCAACAATTGCTTTTCTTATCATATTAATAAAGATTCTGCACCACTTTGTGTCTAAGAAGTTTATGTATCACTATGTCTTACTACTAAAACCTTGCTATGATAATTTCATGTAAACCCAGAATAAATGTAATGAATAAGCAAAACATACCTTTAATACAAAAATACATAATTATCTGCTGTAAATATACATTACCTAGACCTAAATTTACTAAGCAGGAAGATTGCAAGGAGATTGAAAAGTGGGATGTTGCCCATAGCAAAAGATTCCAATCAGATTCACATTCACATTCTCCAGTATGTGGGTTGAAACTGGGAACTTGAATCTGATTGGTTACTATGAGCAACATCCCCACTTTTAAATCAATATCGACCAATATTGTTTTAGTTAGTGTACCCAGCAAGTGATGAGGCAGCCATGGCAAGCACTAGAGAGGTGCCCAGCTGCTCCCCCGGCACTTCCTCTCCCCGACAGAAGAAGAGGTTCTTTATGAATGCAGTCATCCCATCCAGCTGAATGGTTGGATTTCAGATTCGGATTGATAATTTTGTTCCCCAGCACTGAAAAGGCATTCTATCAACATTTTTTTTAGGCTGTCCACACACAAGACAATTTTTAGCCCTATGAATGGCCAACTTAACTGTAATTAAGGCAAATTAAAACATTTACTAATTAGATCCCCTTTGCAACATTGGTCCCATCTTTCATACTCCTCTAGATATGTCCCTGCATGAACCTTCCACATGTTTTCCAGCTATGTAGACTTTGCAGACTGGAGCAATCTCAACCATCTGTATAATAAAAATACATTGCAATTTTTCCAATTAATCCAACACTGTCTATGACAGCATTTGGACTGCTGCCTATAAACATGCCTTTCTGCTAACATTATATTTATTTCCAATTGAATCTTAAACCTCTTTCTCAATAAACACTAAATTGTGATGTACAACCTTTTACAGATTAGCTGATCCAAGCAAATAAAGTGTCAGTTGATACTAACAGTATTTGGATAACTCTCTTGTAGAGAGAGCTGGCAGTAAATTAGAAATTTGCAGCCTCCTCTGATGATAAGATAATGATGACTGTAAGTTAAACTTCTTCGAAACTAAAAACTTCAACAGGGCTACTTCTTGCAAACTTAAAGCAAATGTAATACTTACGGCAAATGCAATAACCTAAATAATAACATTCATTTATTTAATTCCCCACATCTTAACCCAGAGTTCAATGTGTTTGTATAATGAAATGAAAATGATAGAGTATAATGATCTAAAGGTGGTGGAGGCAACAATCTGTTTTACAGGAAGTAAATGTTGAATCAGCAATGTTCTGGAGAATATGTAATGATATTTCTGTATATAGAAAAGAAGAGAAAAGAGTAAACCATTTATTACCAAAAACACAGTACCACTAGATCATTGTCGGACAGTAAAATCACAATTCAAGTGAGTTTTAGGGTCTGTGGGATATAATTGGGAAAGGAAAAGTGGAAAATTTAAATTTATGTCTCTCCCTTTTTTCTGTCATTTAGTAAAGGCAGTGCACAGCCTGTCTGTCCTCAATGTCCAATAGGACATATAAGCCCCGCATGTCCCTTAGGTCATAGCGATCCAGGCAAAAAGTAAAGGAAAAAAAAACAAAACCCAATGCCTACTAGATTGTCCATCGTCCATTGTTCATCAGGGGGAACATCCCAATGAAATTTAGGAGGTATGGCAGTAGGCTCCATGATTACCAGAAAGAACTAGGGCTAGGTTTACTAAACTGCAGAAAAGGAAACATGGAGATGATGCCCACTGAAACCAATAAGATTCTAGCTGACATTCTGTAGACTCTCACTGATTGTATCTCAATTTTCCACGGTTTAATAAATAAGACTAGAGTTTGGAGATATATGCATTTGAGGGACTTGTCTGACACTTATGCTGCTCAGAACTAGGCACTTATGGTCTTATGGTCCTTTGTAAACGGAATGGGATGTAAGCTAGAGTTGATGGCACCATGCTTTTAGTGTCACTGCTCAGATATTAATTGTGACATTTATGTCATGAATGAATATATGCCTCTGGGTCATTATTTACATAAAGATTATTTTGTGCATGAAGCGTGATTATGAATTTATGGTTACATATTACATTCATTTATTTATTTTATTGAAACAACAGCTTTACATCCTGTAGCAAAAACTGTGGGCCATTCAATTAAGGAGAAAAGGAAAAATTCAGGGGTGTCATTATATTTACAAAAGTTAATGTGCGCAAATGTATCCCTGGAGCAGGCTGTACATTTTACTTAAACCCATAGCCATCTGTCTCCCCTCATTTGCTATGTTGCCACTTGAATGAAATCTGACACTATGTTCTATATGGAACATAAAACACTGATTGCAATTTTAAAAACTATTCATATGTTAATACTTATAATAATAATTTAATGACTCAACCATGTTTCTAAAAAAAATAATAATAGTACTAATAATAATATATATACAAAAAAATATATATATACCAATATTTTAGCATCAATACCTGTATTCATTCATTTATGTTTTTATTAATTTATTTACAATTTTATTATTTCAATTACAAGGGCATTATATACAACTTATATACATTATATACATTTATATATTTGTTTTCATGTATACATCTTGACCTATACAGTTTAAAATGTCATCTACAGCAAACATGAAAGTCATAAATGACGCCAATTAATCAATAGTTGACGTGGTTAGATAAAAAGTACATTACCTATGAAGTAAGGTAAAACAATAAACAATTATCAGGCTGCTTAGTCAATAATTGGCTAATCGCACGGCCATAGCTAGAAGCTTTTGCATCAGGGGAACTGCTGCTGTCAAGGTGACCCTTCATGTAGTCTTGGTTGCACAAAGCTACGTCAGGTCCTTGATCTATTCCATTTTGGGTGGACATGTTGTGAGCGAAGAGATAAAAGAAAAGGTTCCCTATAAATGATAACAGTATTACACCAATAAAGCATATGGGCCTAATTCTACTAAACAGGGAGATTGTAGTTCTACTTTATTAAATTATGTTCATCTTTTGTGTTATTTTTATTTTATTGTTTTGTGTATGTGTGTGTTTGTGAGAAAGCAGTGAGCTGTGTGTGTAACAGCAGCTTTATGAGTTTTTAGGCATGTGTGTGTGGGGCATCAGTTATGTATATATATGTGGTTGTGTGTAAAAGCAATTAGGTATATTTTTGGGAGTGTGTAAGACTGCAGTTGTTCCTTATATAGATCAGGCTTTAGCCTGGTTCTGTGTATTGCTTATGCTATGGGCTCAGAATCTGTGCTAATGTGGTTAAAGTTCTATGTTGGCCACCTGATCTTTCAGCTATAGACATTGAGAGAAGAAAGAAAAAGATTATATAGAGAACAATTCCCAAACACATTGGAAATAATTCCAAGACCAAATGAAGTATCTCCTTCATAGCAACAATTCCACCAAAATACTTCATATATTTTTCATTTTTAATATATTAAGAATATAATGAACAATAGCACAAACAACTGCTTTACCATCTACTACTAGTGAGTCTCATGTTTACAATCACATCAATTGATTTTTAATTGTTTTTAGAATAGCATCTGTTTCCTTCTAGCACTGGTCCACAAATATATATATATATATATATATATATATATATATATATATATATATTGGTTTTGATTGCAAAAAATATTAAGTGATTTATTTCAATGCAGAAAACATGAGAAAAGTTGCCAAAAATAGTGTTTTGTTTCGTTAATCTCACATTTGTGATATTTGCAGTGGTTAATAAAGCTCTCATTGCCTGGTGAGCCCTATTCAATGTTGATTACTTTGACAATGAAAAATAATGTCACTTGACAGCTCAAAATCTCATTTCAACATGCCATGGAACATTTGTTTGGTTAAAAATAATGTAATGTTACATCCATCAGTGTAAAATAACTTTGATGAAAAAGAAAAGGTTAATCAATTTCCACTTTATCTGTGCACAATATGTTTTGACAATTTACTGAATTTCAAAAAGCATTGACTGAACATAAAGCAAGAAAAATCTGGGCTCAGGATGAGGCCTCATATGTAGAAGGCCGTATTGCCTACTGCTTTATATGACCTGTTCTGATGCCAAATCAACCAGTAAATTGCTTAAACATGATTTCAAATATATCATAGACAGATAACATCTGCAAGACTAGATTAGATTCATTACTTTCCATGCACTCCCATTGGTCAGATAAATTCATTTATGTGCCTAGTCATGGCAATGTCTTATACTTCGTACTTGATGCAGGACAAGTAACAAACAAGGACAAGTACATTGAGTTAAACAAAGTGTCTGTATTCAAACGACATAAAATAAGTAGAGTTTATTGACATAAAAATGAATTGAAATGCTAGAAATAACATCATTTCAAAGTACTATAGATCTGAAGCATTGTGGATCTTAAATCTAGAGATGGTTCTCTTTTTTTTTTTTTTTTTTTTTTTTTCAAATTAGAAATGCAGACTTTGGAGATACTATGAATAATGTAATAAGAGTCACAGTTTCCATGTTCTGAATAGTAATATTCATATAACAATAGTTCAGATTTGGTGTATACTTCTAAACAGTGCTTACGAAACGAGACCAGCATACCAGTAAGGAATCTATAAAGAAAAACCCATCTCCTATGAGGATATAAATCTATATGCAGATGGATGCTTTTCTTTATGCAACCAAAAAAAAAAGAACAATATCAGAACAAAGTATTTAAATCACTGTAAAGTAAAATTGATTATTTGGTTTAGTGAGGCAACTGTAGACCAGTAGTTCTATAGGAAACAACATAAATCATTACAAGATCCTTTAATTGGCGCATATTGTAATTATCTACAATGTTTTCCTATAATATATTGGCACAATGTTATTAATTGTGGTTTAGCATTATAATCATCATTACATTATAAAAACAGTACAATATAATTTAATAATTAAAATCTTTTTTTTACTAGTTTACTATTTACTATTAATATTAAATTAATATTTTATCATTATAAGTGTTTACTTAACATCCTCAACCAATAACTTCTTTAAACACTTTAGCATTTTGCAGATTAATAATACTTAAAATAAAAGACAAAGACAGCCACAATTTAAAAGTATTATAAACATGTATTTATACCTTACGAAATATGGACCGGATCCAGAGATCCGTTTAATAGAGGACTTACACAAGCTGCTCGTCTATGTCCACTATTAAGTAACATAAGTGTATGTGCCTTGTAGGTGGGGATAGCTATGCACATTGTAGCGAGGCGTGATGGTAACAGTGAAAGAACTCAATATGAAGTAATGGTGGAAGAGGAGAATTTCATTAGTCACTACCGATCATAAACACAAACCTTCGCTTGGAGGTCTGGATTCAGTCCTATGTTGGGATATATACAATATATAACCCATTTATTGTAAAGCAGCCCTATTGAAATAATTATTCAACAAAGGAAGCAGTGAAGGAATAATGCGCAGATCTTCACATATAGATATGGACACTTTATGTTTCTAAAATACCGCCACATCAGCGTAGATTGTGTGATGTGTGGATTAGATCTAGACTCCTGTACAGTGGGTGTTTTCTGTTCTCATTGGAGGATATCCACATTTGCACGTTGCACTCCAGAAATGAAATCAGGATGCAAGCCGTGAGATTCGGCATTATCATTTGAAGAAACTTCTGAGAGTGTGTTTTGATTGTAAGAGACGGGTTTGCGATGTGAAAGTACAGTTAGGACTTGATATGCTAACATGCAATCCATCGCCATTTTCTGTGAGCACAGACTGTAACAGTACCCAACCAATGGTAATATTCTCCCTCATAGATGCATGCCACAGGTTTTGGATCTCTGAGTGCAGTGCGGAACTCTGGAACAGTCCAGTGTGTCTATATTTGTGAGAATCTCCTTAGGAAAGACATATTAATCCCAAATCATCCAACATTTATGTCAATAGAACCATGTCAATAGAACCAAGTTAAGTATATTATGTTCTGAAAAAAACATGTCAACACCCAGTCTTGTTTTATAATGATTATTCAAATATAAAAGGTGCAGTAAAAACCTGTAAACAGATAGTGAACAATTCAACTGTCATTGTGACCAGGGCCGCCACCAGGATCACCCAGGCCCGGGACTCACAAAGGCCCCCCACATGACGGCCTTCCCCCCAACCCCCCGCAGTGGCACGGCGCTCTGTACTGGCGGGCCAGCCGCTGCCGGCAGCCTGCCTGAACTCAGTGAGTTCACAGGCTGCATCTGTTAAGTAACAACATGCCAAATGTACAAAGCTTGGGGTACTGCAATCCAATACGAACCTTCCAAACTTGCTCATGCTATATATATAATAATGCTTTCTATCACAGCTATGCTTTACAATTTCACCATTTTTTTAAATATATACGATCCCAACAAAACACTGTTAAAAATGAATGATTTCATACTGTGGAAATAATATCACTTTAACAGGAAAACTAGTAGATTAAATGCGCGCAAATTTCCTTTGAAAACCTGCGTTTAAAACGATTTAACATTGATTATTGTGCGTTGTTGGTATAATTTCCCCATGTGTCACACTAAATGCATTGTGGTGTAAAACAGAACGGCATACAGGATAACGCACTACAAAGATATTCCATTACCACAATAATACACTGACCTCGCTGGCCTCATTTACGTAAGCTCGACATTTGTTTTGTATAGTCTGAAACGTTGCTAATGTCTAATGTCTCCGTTTGTGTCACATTCAACCACCTGACTGATTAAGAGCCTCGCCTGAAATCCTTGCCGAGACTTGCTTAAAGTATTCAGAGCAGACCTATTCAGAGCCGCAATTTAATGGCATCACTACATTATAGAATGCACACAGACCCTTCAACATGACCCACTCCATTAAGTACAATACGCTCTGCTCCTGAGTCAGTTGTCAAATGTCAGTTGCTATGGTAACAACCTGCGTTCAAATTATTTAATTTGTTAAAACCAATTACGTGTGACGGGTGGAAGCATAGGAGTGGAGCATTGCATACCTCCCAAATGTCTTGATTTCAGTGGTGCTTGGCGACTGACCCGCTGTTCCGCCCACCTACCAGTTTGTCCTGATAAAGGGGTAAACAGGTAGGGAATAATGTTTTCTTTTTTTGTTTAATTTACTTAAAAGTTAATATTTGCTGCTATTGTGATTGTAAAAAGGGGAGGGGACTTATTTGTCCCTATTCGGCCCCCAAAATGTTGGAGGGTATGGTATTGTAAAGAGTCATGTTGGAAGGAAGATATAATTAGGGAGAGGGATATCTCAACCCCATCATCTAATATATTTAGTAGATAGATTAATTATATGAAAATCTCTGGAGCAAATTTTTGTAGTATAGTTTATTCGAAATCTGGCTTCTTCAGAATTTATACACTACATATTTGGAGCATTAGGAGCATTTCAATTTAAAACCCAATACACTAGGACTGGTAAGTGTAGACCTAAGCAAAACTATGTTGTAATGAAAACATTTTGCTTTTGCACAAAAACATCCACATACGGCATAGTTTTATGTTTCGAGTTAGGAAACTTCACCTTTCACAGATTATACTTGTCTCTCCTGCAGTAGACGGTTTGGTTTTGCCCAGATCTACACGTGCACCCATTGCACCCATTTTGCCCTTACCCCCATTCTCTGGATCAACCCTCTAGTGTTTTTCTGCAGATGCATTGGTGAAGTGAATACGAGGGAGGCAGCGGGAGGACAGAGTGTAGTGCTTGCAGGAGGGCAGTAGCCAGCAGTACACATCAGCTTCAGTGATGCAGAGATCTGACTGGACCTTACTGCTCATGCCTATAACAGTAAGCGACTGTTTGGCTTTTATACATTATATTATTGTTGAAATCTTGTAAAATATCTGAATACAGTACAAGTATGGTTGCTACCTCCTTTACAACCTTGTCCATTCAATCACCCAAGTACCAACAAACTGTGGCCCCAGCAGTACTACCTGTGATACTATTACCACTGGTTGAGCACCCTTGCAAAAAGCTAAACATGTAATACAGCTATAGTAAGACAATAAGAATGTAGTTATATTTCTATTGTTAAAATAATTATTTTGCCGCACATTAACCAATATATAGCATTACATACCTTCTTTGTAGACCAATTCCTGAATCTGTATCATCTGTAAAAAGAAAAATAAAACATTCAATTGAGCAAACATATATGTCAATATCCTGATTCAATGTTTGGTGACATGTATGCTCTGCTCATCCTCTTAGTTTAGGTGATATTGTTATTGTTCCCTCTGAACCATAGTTTCTATAAAGTACTGTATGCACATTTATTATCAAGGAGGAATGCTGCTACTGTGGTTTAGAAGTATATTACTTATTATACATATATTACTTCTTTTTTGACATTACTAATAAAATGATTGTTTTATAATGTGCATTCTTATTCTCCACTCTTACTGTTGGTTTCTTTAGTATCATATATGTCAATATCCAGGCAATGGGCCAGATTCAGATTTACACTCTCATGACTTAAACTAGGCACACACGGTAAGATAAATCGTTTCAATTCAAAGATCTGTCAAACATCGTTTGATTTTCTTTAAAAGATATTTCCATGTATATGAACGTTTTTTTTTTTATCTTGTGGTCTGCAGAAACTAAAATAGTTTTTTAGGTAAAAAATTGTTCCATGTGTACCCACTTGCAATAATTCTGCCATTAAGGACCACATTAGAAGCATAAACTACATTTTTTTTTAATCGTTTGCAAGTCCTAATTTGCCGGGGAGGGTTTTCATACAATTATCTGCTTCCCATTCCCTTAAGAAAATTATAAAATTGGTTCCTTTTCCATCCAATCTTCAGACTGGAAGATTTACCTTACCGTGTGTGCCTAGCTTTACACTAATGACTTAAGCTGGACATACACTATAAGATAAATTGTTCCAATGTAAAGATTTTTCTAGGGTAAACCCATGTTGAATTGCAGGGGAGGTAAAATGAATGTCAGTATGTGCATGCAGGGAGAAAATCTTTTTTTGCCCAGGAGATTGTAAAGCTAGGCACACACGGTAAGATAAATTGTTCCAATT
>JABWIB010000648.1:39991-61413 GCA_016617825.1 Platyplectrum ornatum | reverse complement strand
GGGAGGTAAAATGAATGTCAGTGTGTGCATGCAGGGAGAATACTTTATTGTTGCATGTTGCACACAGATACTGACCAGCGTTACTGTTACACTGTTATTACACTTGTGCTAGGAAACATCACGTCTGAACTCTCATACAGTTTTCAACTAATGAAATTTAACTCCCCTGAAATTCAACATGGTTTTGCCCACTCATGAGTAAGTTGTGAGTAAGTCAATAGTATGTAAAGTCTGGATCTGGTCCAATGTGCAGTACCACAATGTAGGGTATGCAAAGTATTGCATATCTTAAAGTTAGCACCCTTTACATGACAAAGGTGATATGACCCTAAGGTATATGCGTACAAAAAAAAGAATTCTTTACCAGCTAACATTATAAAGCAGACTCATAAACAGATATTTATTTATGAAAATATCTCAAGGAATANAAAAACCCTAGGACACAACACTCAGCTGTGGCTGACTGACCTTATTTTAAGGACAAATCACAGAGGATTTGGTAAATTAACTTAGCTTGTTTTAAGTCTGTAAATTGTAGAATAGGTGACCTTCTTTAGCTCTGAATGAAGCAGCACTATACCAAGGAGGCTTATTTCATATATATATATATATATATATATATATATATATATATATATATATATATCAGTAAATATAATCAAAGCATTCTATATTTGTATGCAAGTTGCTCCTGAAAAGCGTTATAACGACACATGCGCGCCAATGATTACAAATTAATCCTGGAACTACTTATGGAAGATATAACTCTATAAAGATATGAATCTGACCACATACCACGTGACCAGTGCGCCCATGAGATTGATAAACTGTTGGATTAACTGTCACTTAACTCTCCAATGATGCTTTAGCCCCATCAGTATGGTATTTGAGAATGGTAGGGTACAGTGACTGCTGATTGGCTGTTTCATAGCTCTCTGCATGAGCTGGTGAGAGGTTCCAGCAGTTACTCAGACCGTGGCACGGGAGGCATGCCCTCATGAGTACTGCTGAATAAACAGAGTAACCTGCAGCACATCTCACCCTCATATGTGCTCCTTAATACACAGAGTACCCTGCAGCACTTCTCACACTCATGAGTACTGCTGAATAAACAGAGTAATCGGCAGCACATCTCACCCTCTTGAGTTCTGCTGAATAGACAGAATAACCTGCCTCACATTTCACCCTCATAAGTACTGCTAAATATACAGAGTAAACTGCAGCACCTCACTCTTGAGTACTTATGTATTGACAGAATAATCTGCAGCAAAAATGTAAAAAATACATTCTCATTATTTTCATTCACAATAGCCGTGCATAGTAAACAGTAAAAGTACTATGCCAGCTTTTTATGAGTGAAAACCACAACCGAAAGTGCAAGGCTATAGAAGCCATAGCCTTCCACTTATGGCTATACTGAAGAAGAGGGAAGAGGAGCATAAGGAGGGTGCTCCTTCGCTTCTGAGCCCTACTGTGTACCAAAACAGCATATTACAACCATATATGAGGTATTGTCATACTCAGGCAAAATTGTGTAACAAATTATGGGGTGCTTTTTCTACTCTTACCCTTTGTGGAAATGTAAAATTTGTGGTTGGAGCTACAAATGATTTTCATGCCCTGATGTTTAACAATTCTACAAAACACCAGTGGGGTTAAAATGCTCACTACACCTATGATTAATTCTTTGAGGGGTGTAGTTTACAAAGTGGCATCACTTTTTGGGGGTTTTCACTGTACTGATACAACAGGGGCTCTGCAGATGCAACATGGTGCACGAAAACCATCACAGCAAAATCTTCACCAAAAAGTCAAATGCCGCTGGTTCCCGTCAGAGCCTCACCATGTACACAAATAGCATTTTAAAACCATATAAAGGATTCTAAAATTTTAAGGATCAGAGGATTACATTTTAACTTTTGTCTCCTGGTTAACATATGTCCTGTTACAGAATAAAATGGATTAAAATGAAATATTTGCTAAAAAAAAAAAGGTAATTTTTTTAATTTACCCTCATTTTTACTTAATTCCTGTTAAACACCTGAATGATTAACAAACTTCCAGAGTGTTGTTTTGGATACTTTGAGGTGTGCAGTTTTCTAAATGGGTTTATGTATGGGGTGTCTATAACACAGGCCCCTCAAAGCAACATCCAATGTGAACTGGCCCCTACATTTAAACTTTGACATTTTCTAGAAAATGTGAAAAATGGCAACTAGGTGTATAGGCCACCTACTATCCTAAATAAGTAAAGTATGTTTAACAGATGATGCCAGCATAAAGTAGACATATGGTAATTATTATTTATGAACTATTTTGTGATGACTATCTGTCTTACAGGCAGAAAATTGTGAAAACGGAACATTTTTCATAAAATTTTTCACCAGAAATTGAAGCTATGATCACCATTCAAAACATGGTGATGGATAACACAAGCAGCAATGATCACTGGCCCACTCTGCTGATCACTGTATTTACAAACCCTCAAAGCACTGTGTAACACTCTGCTCCGTGAGTAATATTAATGCCATCTGATGCCATTATTACTTTTATACCTGTGATCTCCCCATAGACCTCCCCTTTCCGCAGTATTATATCTGTTATTAGGGGGAGGAAAAGGGGGGGTACATATGTAAAGAGCATCTGTATACTAAACAAGTATAACAGTAAATAAAAAATATGTAAAAAACAGTGGTGCTCCTTTTTTCAGATGAACAATGAACACCACTAAGCACTCCAGTTAATCACTAAGCTTAACATACGTGTCCTGGGGGGCCAATCCGGTCACTGTTCCTCCGAGTGAGCCAGCGCATGGGCAGATACTTTCATTCCGGGAATTAGAAATTGTCTAAGTGTCACAAGTGATGTGAGTCTAGCTAGCATAACTATCGACCACAGTGTTTGTTTTACTAAATGAAGTGTTTCCAAATATCAGTAAATATATACACATAGCATTTTATATTTTAGCTCAATATCCTAATTTAATCTATGATGTTCAAAAATCTTTAAATTAATTTATTTTCATGAAAGAGGTCATGTGAAAGTACCAAAATTAAATAGGTTCAGATCACAATAAATCCATCGTTCACATACTATAATTTTCCATTTCCATGCTAGCTGGGTTAGGTCGTGAAAGTCATCTAGTGTTTACAGGTTGAGCATAAGACAATTTCCGCCTTTGAAATGAAATGACAGATTTCTGTTTCTGAACAGCTCTGAGATTTGACAATGAATTGCAGATATAAGTGATTCTAAAAAAAAAAACAAATCTCAGTTCTAAAAAGTAAATCTGATTTCACACCAGAATCCCCCCCCCACAAAAAACACATAAAAGCAATATTCATCACAGAAGAGGGGGGTGAATTTATAGAATATACTGGGAAGAGTGAAAGATGATTCATTAACCTAATTGTCAATTGTTAATTGTCCATGTACCATCAGGGACAAGAAGGAAAATTGAATTGATAAAAATCTATATTTCAAGCTAACATTGATCTGACCCAAAATTACTCTTTCGTATGTTGTGATCTTGCAAGGGAAGTTGGTGTGTTAAGGTCAGTTTGATAGTAGGAAAGGGATAGAAATAGGATGTGGGAGATAGAGGGTTAAGGTTAGGGTTATAGAACGGAAATGTTAGGGTTAGGCTGTGGGACATAGAAGGTTAAGGTTAGGCTGATAGAAGGGAAGAGTTATGAGAAAATGTTACTTGCGCCACTGAAGCAATCAGATCCTGACGACTGTACACTGCTGCTCTGGAACTGTACAAATATCACAGACGTTGTTGCGGCATTGTCTGCATATGAAATGTCAAGGTCCTTATAGTGATGACCAACATTCAGACATGAAACGAAATTAAATAAAATAAAACCCAAACCAAACAATTATTGTATTTCTAAACACATGAACTGTTGAGTTTATAATATTTTATCTTACAGGTGTAGAATTAATGAATAAATTACCCCTGATGTCGGCAGGTTAAACTATGGCATTATATTCTACACCCTCACAGAATCAGAATATTGGATCAGTATGGGTGGAATAGTATAATACAACTTACTAGATGGCTGCATTAATAAATCAAACTGAGATTCTACAGACTGTATAAACTTTCCCCTGCATTAACTTCTGATGTCCCAGTGGGTCACTGTCTGTTTAAAAGGAATCCAATGATTAGTTATCCAATTAGTTTAACCAATTCTGTTGATTATCTTGTATCTGTGATTTCAAATTATACAGCTCTATCTGTAATAAATGTCATGTCTACTAATTATCATAAGCATTTAAGCAAGGATTTATTAAAATTCAATCATTTTAATACAATGTGCTTAAAATAAACTGTAAAGCTCTCTATCTATGTCTGACTGTATTTATTCCTAGCTAAGCAGTTGTAAAAATGTAGTCTTAAGCTGGCCACACACTAAACAATATTTTGCCCATTTCCATTATTATTCTAGATTTGGGTTAAACTGTCTTAGTGTGTGACTACATATTTTTTTTTAATCGGCATAAAAATGTGAGGGCATGATTATTTGATTGTTCGGGATTCCCTGGGTATGTACTAGGTATGTACCGGATATGCATCAGGCTTGGGTACAGGCTTCAGCAGAGGGAATTTGTTAAAACAATGATCATTCTAGTGTATGGTGCAGATAACGTTGGGCTGTTACCCCAGGGGGAATTTACCCCGTTTATCGGATCCATTTACACTAGAACGATCATCATTTTAGTGAGTGTCCAGCTTTACTCTTTAATTATTTGTTTGCATATTTGCAAATAATAAGAGATGTCAATGAACAAAACCTGGTTGTGTAGAAAAGAAAATGGAAGATTACTATAATATGTACCACCCATAAAATAATACAAACATGGCAAGCACTGTGGTTTGTGAATGACTTCAGGAATCTTGTCCACTGTAGTTGATGTCAGGCTGCACTGATTGTACCGGAAATATCAACCTCTGCCCCTTTGCCCCCAAATATATTGGAGTGTGTGGTATAGGGAAATCAGGTTGTAATTGAGAATTTGTAACTGTTTGTAAAAACGAAATAATCACATAAAATGCAAAAAAAACCCAACAATAATGACTACAACACACCTTGGTTCGGATCCATGTTACCGGTCACCTGTATGGAAGTGCAGGCATGCTGGGCAGAGGGGAGTGTTCTACACTGTCACTCGCAGCTTAGGGGTTCTCGCAACCACACAATTTCTTTGTTACCCCTCACCAATCCCTTACCTCAAATCTACCTCCCCTGAGCCAACCACCCAGCCACCTTGCATGATGTAGGTGGATGAGGAGGGACAGATCCGGTTCAGTGGGAAGATCAAGCACACAAAACATAACAAGCTCCTGCGCCAATCTTCAGCTTGGAAATCGGCCATCCTGCGACCCCTTCATAAGACGTCTACAACCCTCACAGTATTAATTGTTGGTGTTTTGATATGATCCACAGATATTGAGACACTGCAGTGAAATCACTGATGGCTTTATCTGTGCTACTCTGAATATTTCCAACTAAACATGCAGAATGTTGTTCCTACATTTCTTGCTATAACTAGCATTTTCTTTTCTGTACATTATGTATTAATTAATGCCACATGACTCCTTCTGCAGCACACCTATTTACTGACTGCAATCTTAGCTTTCCAATGAATTTTGTGTCTCGAAAAATCAGTGAATGAACATTTCACAGATAAACTGCTTTTGAAAGAATAATTGCTTATTTGCATAATCCCATACTCTCTAACACTGTAATAGAGAGGCTGTCAAGGCCATTTGTATTTATCCAGTGACGTCTCGGACATTTATACAAGGTAACGCTACCTGCTGTAAGCTGTGTATATGTGTAATTTCCATCATACATAGGAAGTCAAGGGGATCTGTCACAAAAATAATAGCTAAATAGTGTCAATCTGGTTTGTCTAAATCACCAACAGAAATTGTTCCTCCGAAAAGCAATTATAATCATAAAATATATGATGAAGCCATTGCAAATACAGTAATAATGTGATTTTACTATTGTTAGACTTTACTAAACATAAACTGGGATATGTATCTATTTCTTGCAGGTTGCAAATATAAAATGAAAAAAAAAAAAATAAATAAAATACAAATAAAAAAAATCCTATGACCATAATAAACCAAACAGAAGTCTGTCAGTCTTTGCATTCTGTGTATTTGAACACATTCATGCTACCCATTAGAGCACGAATAACTCTATGCAGACTTTAACGGGGGTTGTGCTGCCAGTTATTGTTGAGTTGGTATTACAATGTACAGTATAGGTGTACTAACAGCTGTACGATTCCAGACCTACAAAGCGGCGTCATTTTACATTTGCACAAGTCGTAACATTTAAGGTAGAATTTGGGTGCACACGTGAGGGGTACACAATTATGGCAAACCAATACAAATAAACTACCTATCCCAAACCAGGAAAGAGAAACCCAAAGAGAAATAAAGACACAAGACTAGGAGCAAAAAAGTAATATTCCCATGTAAAACGACTGTCTTTCTAAGTGTTAAAAACATTCCTCATAAATTGTTTATTGTTAATTTTTGTTTCTTTTTAATAACAAATATTGCTTTACATATGTGTTTGGTGGTTTTTTGGTTTGTTTTTTCATTAATACTAAGGGGCCGATACAATCCCACGCGAAGAAAAAGTTTGCGGCTTTTAATACACGGCTAAATGAGCCAACAAGCAAAGAAGTGCAAATTTTTATCCCTTACGTAAGGGAGAAAAATTAGCGCAAACAGAGATTGAATTGGCCCCTAAGCCGGTATAGTAATGGTAACAGCTATAATATAAAAGGCCATTAATTAAAAAAATTGTAATAATAATAATAATAATAAGGATCCCACCCATGAGGAAATATTTTGATCAAATGAATCCAATGCTTTCCTGGTTTTAACTTGGCATAGAGTGTGTGCATTGGTTGGGTTATAAAAACACTTTAGCAAAAAGAAATATTGTAGAATGCAACAAATATCTGTTTAAAATTATGTGAATAAAATGAAAGTGGTTTTAAGGTATGCACAATTCAGTCCTGATGATTTTTAGATAGGCATTTGCACTTTCATTCTATTGAGGCGCTGAGGCGCTATTTGTGACGTGATTATACCATTTCAATTTCAAAGCCTTCTACTTATTCTTTAAGGAAAAGGAGTGATTTTACCTTTAATTACAACAAAAGTAACATGTATGTTAACAATCCTTTTAATTTCATCCTCACACGTCTAACTAATGTATTCTGCTGTATTCAGTGTTATACACCAGAACTAAACATCATTGAAGGTTGCAACTAATAGAATATTGATTGGAATGACAAGAATGATGTCTGTAAAACTTTACTGCAACACCACAATGTTTGTTAATGAAAATGGTAATCAGACAATGTTTTCATCTATGTTAAGGTCCCTTTACCTAAAAGATTCATGTAGAGGGATTGATATTCTCTGGCCATAGTCACCTCACGTTTGTCTAAAGAGAAGCATCTCAGACTGAGATATTACATGGAAATAGATCATCGTCTTCCACAATAAACATAAGCCCTGACAAATATATTTTAACATAGGCAACATGAACACAGTAAGCAAAGTAAATAACTATTCTATCTACAAATAAGGTTCATCCACCATCAGTGTAAATGTGAATGATAATACATACAACCTGGTGCAGACACATCATCCTCTAACAAGTCTCTCGGGACCTTGGACTTATCAGCATTATAGTTATGTTCAAATATAACAAAAACAACATCCTAGTGATGTCTATTTATACAGATAGTTTTAGTGACACATAAATGAGTGGCCTCCGAGGCCTGAATTTACTAAGCGATTAAGTTGCAGTGAGATTGAAAAGTGTTGCCTATAGCAATCAATTAGTTTCAAGCTCACATTCTCCAGTATATAAAATGAAACTGAGAGCTTGAATCTGATTGGTTGCTATGGGCAACATCCCCACTTATCAATCCCACTGCAATCTCACGGCTTAGTAAATTTAGGCCCAAGCCTCCAGTCTACCGGGAAAATTCTCGATAAGCTTTATGTCCTATCCGCCTCCTTTAGCGGGTAACATTGTGTGTTACTCTTTTCTTTTTTGTATTAATTCCTAGAAACATCTACAGATTTCATTACCTATCGATATATGGATATTTCCTTCATTGAAATCCTATAGTAGACTTGCCAGAGACCTTTTCGTCTTTAAATCTTATGCCTCTTTGCCATCTGCTTTTCAATATTTTATTTTACCTTACATGTCTTGGTTATATTTGGTAGTGCCTCCATTCACCCACCCATGCTTTAATTTTCTTGTTTCTTAACTTATATTCAAGTGTTAAATAAACAGACTCCTCATGTACAAACTAAAACAATGGACAGGTTTTGCCCTCCTACCACCATAGCGATTTTAGTATAAATGACAGAGATTGCAATGACTTCCAGATATTATACATGACCTCCAGGTTGTTCTCTCCATGTTTAATGTAATATCCTTGCTGAGAGTGTTTTAGTGTTTTTTCTCCTGGCATGCAGGTCTTTGCAATTTAAGGGGCACGTAATTCAGCTGCTTGATTGCTACATTAGGCTGCATTGTGTTTGTTTTTCAGGCCATTTACTCTGTGAGTTTTAAATATATATTATTTATGCTTAACCATGCACTGCCTTTGTTGTTTGGAGAATGTTCCGAGCAAGGATCTAAATGTTAACCTCAGTAATTACATATAATGGTATAAATCCACAGTGCTTTCTCTTTAACCTTCTGTGTGTTCATCGTATTAGACTTACAGTATAATTTTGCAGCTATACTAAGCACATAGTATATCAAATCCAGCTATACAGAACTATAAACAAATACTGATTTAACGTGTTGTGTGAGCCATATATTTGCAATGTGGGCAGCTCTGCTAAATAACATCAGCAGGGGGTCATGACAGAGAAAGAATAAACTTTATGCAGCCTTTGTGTAAATGATACATTAAACTGCGGACTACTGCTTGCATTGTGTCCTCTGGTGCTGTTTATGAATACAGCTAAAACATTTAGAGAGATTGATGCTTATAAAAGCATAAACTTGTTTTCATGTAGTGCTGAAGTGGGTTTTTGTTTGTGTTTTATATTTGTCTATATATATAACGGAAACATCTACCACATAGAAAGGTCTAGCTCTATCACTGCATACATGTCTGGTAATAATGTTGCATTATAATGTACATTTAAGCATTTCTTATCCTTAGGTTTCTTTTTCTTCTTGTCCACCTTTACAATATTGCAAGTGATTTATGTAAATTACGCTTGGCCCTGCCCCCTTCATGGCAAAATGCTGTGGAAGGGAGGGGCTTGCCACTATCAGGTCCCGCCCATCATAGTACCGGAAGGGGCTGAGGCAGTGAACTACATAAAACCACTGCCTTAGTTCAGGTCCAGGAGAACTGACGAAATTTGGACAGTCTCCCGGACATTCTTTTGACTTTCTTTCCCCAAGAAAAAAAAGAGCTTATGGTTCCCCTGTAAGAAATACACTAGTCCAGTGGTCCCCAAACTGTGTGCCTAGGCTACCTGGGGTGTCGCGGTGGTCTCATTGGGGTGAATGTTTTTCCCAACTTGGTGGCACATTACTAGTGTTACTTAGAAGAGCATTGTTACTTCTTGTATAAAAGCTACACAAGATGTGATGTCAACCTGAAGTATTTCTGTCCTTACCTAAATAGTTATTACATTATATTGACTCACAAACTTTAAAAAATGGGAAATTATTTTGTCTTAGGGGTGCCTTGAACAATTATGGAGATCCTAAGGGTGCCTCGGCTGAGAAGGTTTGGGAACCACTGCCCTAGTTTCTAGTGACCTATTTATTATGTATGCTTATTGTTTAGGCTGTGCCATACAATGGGGAATACAGACAGAAATGGTGAGGACGAAGTGCCCTGCCCGCAAGTTTACATTCTAAAGGTTATTGGAAAATTTAGGAAATTTGGGCTTATTCATTTTTCGAATTAATATCTTAATTTCATACCGAGGGCCTAACTGTTAAACGTGTGATATTCATCTCAGTCTCTCCAAAGCAGGCCCAGCAACAGGGGTAGACAAGAGGACAGCTGTGATGGGCCTTGAAATTCAGGAGGACTTCATCACCCCCGTATTTCTGCCCTATATGGGGCTATTATCTTAGAAGACGCCACCGGGGTAGACTTCCTTCCTCTCTGTCTCACTGTTTGGCTTCACTGCAGAACCACGTTTCGGCTGTTACCATCAATGCCTTCTCTCTGCTACAGTCATAAGTGCATGATTCTTTGCATGCTCTCTTTGCATCTTGTGTTTTCCAAGCAACAAGGCCGCAGGACTTGCTTCCCTGTTGCGCTCTGTAGTCGTTGGCCTCTTGATTCTAGACTTCACCCTTCTGGGAGAGGTGCCTTTTCCTTGTCAGCTCTTGCCATTGGCTGCTTCCTCCTCTCTCTCTCATTCCCTTGCTCTTGTTCTCTTTCTTTTGCTCTGTCTCTTCTTTGCTCTCTTTCCTTTGCTTTCTTTCTCTCTCCATCTTTGTTTACTCTCTCTCTTTTTGACCTTTGGGGTTGGGCCAAAAATCTCAGTGTACCTGGCCCTAAGATTTCTGTTGCTGGTTCTGCTCCAAAGTAGTCTACTTATACTATAGCGCGGATTTAAAAAATTTTAGGGAAATAAAAATGTACCAGCTGTTGGCGTCTGTTATGAAAGCCACTGGGACAATAATATAGTCATGGGATGATAAAAGCACTTAAAAATTAAAACCCTCAAAGAGGCAGGATCCTTAACATTGAAAAAAATAACCAAACTTGAAGATATCTTTAAGATCCCCAGAATATGAGCCCTGGCTAATAACGTGTTTGACAAAATAATAAAAAAATAATGAATTAACAATATATTCACAGTGCAGCCAAAATACATTGTGTAACAAGTGATGTGGCAGATCCTGTGCTAAATAAATGGGTACAGACATACATAATGTAACATTTTCTTTTTATAATTAGTAAAGCTGGTAGAAATTTCCTGCATCTATCGCGTCCTCCGAATAAAAACATGCATGAGTTTTCCTTAATCTGTCTTAAGTCAAGTTATTACCTAAATCAATTCCCTTTTCCAATGTATTAAATCAATCAATTCCTTTATTAAGTTGAATTCTCTCTTCCTGGTTTCTCATTCCCTAGGAATTGCTCTTGACTTCGGGACACAAATGTTCTTTAACATAAAAATAGAACAAAACTTACTGTGAAAAAAATGCATCAATTCTGTGTTAGAGATAAATTTCATTTACAAATAATATTCCTCAGCCTGGTAGAAACGCTTTCCGATAGCAGACAAGGTGGACAGAGATTCATCAAAATATTTTAATAAGAATGATTAACATTTTACTGTAAGAATTACCACTTTTTGTTATTACCACTTATTGGTTATTGTTTAATTTATGATAGTCCCTGCAGATGATTTGGATAGTTTACAGGTAGGTTTATTTGGTCTGAATAATTACATGACAATGTCATCTAGCATTATACATTGAAATTAGCTGATCTTTTTTGTACAGTAATTTGCCTTAGGATAATTACATTGTGTAGGTCCTCATGTAAGTACCAATCACGTATATGGGGGTAACATATGTCAGGCCTACTGAATTTATGCAGAACAGTACCAATTTTGGGTAACCACCATTTAAGTATACCATGTGACTTTGTCTTAGACATGGCAACTTGTAAGTGCAAATATTTCCATATATCTGGAACATACATAATGGCACGTTCACATGTGGTTGCTGGGGCACGTACAAGTTTATTAACTACATGGTGCAACCCATGAAACTCTCTTCAGATCATAAATGTCTGCAGAGAATGGTTTATGAGCATGCAAGCTAGCAGTATGAATCCTCAGGATGAAAGTCATTCTGTTGGAGGGGTTGGCAATGTACAGCAAATAAGCAGGTGGAAAGAGGGTTATTTAGTACAGTAAGAGCTTGGTAAGCCTTCACTATGCACATTTCTGCACCATGGTAGTGGTCATGCATGGCATGTTTGATAGAAATAAATACTGTAGTGTTTGAGTCGGGATCTGGTCCACCAATAATAATTAATCTGCAGTCCCTAATATTCAGCAAGGTTTCTGTAGACCTTCTCCATGATCTAACCATTCACAGGGTCGGTGCTAGGTGTGTGGGCACCCTAGGCGAGACCTATTACCGCCCCCTCCCATTTGGTGGGTCACATAGGAGAGGAGGACACCGCCATTCTATAGAGGAGCACCAGAAGGCCTCCCAGGCTTGTTAATTATTTATATAATAACCCGGCATGTATATGGGGGCAGCAATGAGATGCTTTTGCCGCTTCCCTATGGTCCAGCCATCTAGGTGATCATTTAACATCGGCTAAAGGTAGAACCGGCCCTGCCCGTTCAACACCATTGCAGGCTTGATATAACTTTATTGCATTATCTAGAAGAAATAGTTGCTATACAAGGTTAAACACTGTTAGAAGTTATATCACATGCATCATGGAAATAGGTGAGCACCTCAGAAGATTGCCTGGTATTAATTCAGACAGGAAGGTGATGCCAGTGTAATTTACATTCTCCATATAAATCCATGAGTCACAGATTACTTAACTGCTGCTGATTTCTTATGCTAAGAAATGCCATTCAAAATGAAAAATTTAATCCAGAATATGACAGATCAATTAAAAAAACCTCAGAACAAATTAGGACACACAAAAATTATAGCCAACCAAATATAATACTTTATATCATTTGAACTAAAATGTGTAATGTCCTGTTTAAAAAGATAAAGCAAAAGTAATAAAAAATATTACAATAGGCACAGAACATATATCAGTAACAGAGATAATGGAGACATGACTATAAGGGGCTGTTCTCAGAGATATCCTGGGGGAAAAAAGGGGCCAAAAAAATAATGTTAACATAGTGTCTGCCATTAAAAATAAATAAATAAATCAATTAATTAATTAATAAGGGCCATCCTCTGCTCTGCTGGCAGAGCATGACATAGTCACCCTGACTCTCTGATTGGAGAGTCATCCTGCCGGCAGATCTAAATATAAGAACATTATTGCAGTCTTCTGGAATCACTCCTGTTTCATTAATGGTTTTCCCAGCACACTCCTAAGTTCTTTTAGTATTATAGGATGTATCCCACCTGGGGGGGAATTCACTAACTGACGATTTACAGAAATCGTCAGTGGCTGACGATTTTGCTGACGATTTCCACAAATGTGTATTCACTAAGTGACGAATGTGTTTTTTTTCGTCATTTTGTTTGACATTTACATATCGTCAATAGAAATCGTCACTTACTGAATACTATACATCACCAGTCACTGACGATTTCAGATCACTGACGAACGCTGACGATATGAAATCTCAGCAGAAATCGTCAGTTAGTGAATTCCCCCCCTGGTCCTATTGATTTGTCAACTGTATCTGCATACCTGCTCGTCAGTGCAAGGAATTGCATCTGCCTCTCTTATATCTTACATATTGTCTTCATGAATATAGAACAAAACCTGTTAAGATGATCAGCCTTACCCTGTCACCCTCAATTATACTGCCACTCTATGTTTTCAACTCACTATACCATCTTTAGTATGAATTATTTCATTTTGTACCCTTTTTGCACTAAGTGAGCCAGTTCTTCCTCAGCTTGTGCTTTTGCTGCCAATATAACCAACTTTATATGAATAGAGGTATATAAGAACACAAAAGTGAACACTGACTGATCAGCCAGTTTGCTTTTTTGCATCCTCCGTGGTCGCTCCTATGCTGCTAAAGGTGTAATCACAGCTCTAGATCAACTCCATATTGTTCAACACAAGTATAAACTCACACGTAGACAGTAAATAACACAACAAACAGCACATTACTGTAGAACACAATTAAATTGCCATGTGTTTCGGATAACAGATTGTAGAAGCTGTATTAGGATTATCATAGCTTCTGTGCTGCATTTTACTCTCCTTGTAGAATCATTTGTTGTGTGACCATTTGCGAGGGTCAGGGGGACTTAAGAACAGGTTGTATATATGCTCCAAGAGCAAGCAGTACCAAAGGAAATCTCATCATGAGGTCATTGCAACGCTGCCCTCTTTCCAGCCCTCTTGTGTAAATGATTTTTTTCCCTTGGTCAAACTGAGCAGTGTTTCAGAAAACACATAAATGATGTAGAAGACGGCACCATTCTTGCTATTTTTCAGCACTGCCTAGATAGAACTTAGACCACCACAGTGATCCCTGGCTCAGGAGAAAAGGAAAATTATATGATTATTATTTATTATTTACCTTCCTTCACACTGCTATAGATCAGGGGAAGGCAATGTTCAGCTCTCCAGGTGTTGCAAAACTGCACATCCCAGCATGCTTCATCAGGTATTAAGCATGTCTGTGCAGGTAAAGCATGCTGGGAATCAAATTCTAATTGATGCAGATGCAGATGAAGGAGAAGTAGTTGTGGCTGGTTTTTACTTTCAAACAGTAAGCCCTTGTTTCATTGTAACAATGCGATAATCTGGTGGCATAAACGTCACTTTAATATTATTATTAATAAAGTTTGATATATAAGCTAAATATAACAAAAACAAAACCTCAAAACACATCATAAACCGATACTGGTTTGAATACACAAAAATATACTGATGTTCATATTTAAAAAAAAAAAAAGATTTATTACCACACAACATAATGCATAAGACCACAATTTCTTACTTTGGTTACTCATTCACTCTATTTCTTCATATTATTATTATTTAAACTAATTTAAGGGATAAGGGATTCATGAATTGCAGATTGTTAAGTAGTATATTAGTAAATAATATTTTGGAAGGGTCAGAAAACTTCATTGAAATCAGAGAGCAATGACATGCAGCCTTTTTCCAAATAAATGTATAATTCTATTGGGTTGTAAATGACACATTTAGGAGGCGATATACACTAACATATGACATCTCAGCTTCTGCAGTTTCAAAACTTGGGTGATTTCTTGAGTCATTTGAGTGGCTTAGCGGCCCATGCACTTCTGACTGCATGAATTGGGTCATGCCCAGGCTTTTTAGCTTCAATGTTCCCCCCGTCCACCCAGCGTAGGTTGGCACCTGGGACAGGTCTGACCCAGTGGGCAAATATTGCAAGCACATGGAACACGCTCTGAATCTGGCAACAGACAGGATCCTGGATCCAGTCCTAGGACCTTAAAACCTGAAAGGTCTGGATGCACCAAGGCCTGGATAAGGTCCACAGTGATTTGAACGTGCAATGTAGTACTTTATTATATTAACATGTTTTATATAGCAATAATGTTATGGAAAGCTTGACATGTGGGTAAAAGACCCTCACTTTAGGACATACTACTACCCCCTCTCAACTGTATTTTGGGAATTAAAGTTTTGAATCAGGGTATTCAAAGATTGCAGTCAATTAATTTGTCCATGGCATTCAATAATTCAGTAATAATTAATTAATTGCCTTGCTATCCTGTGTAACAGTTATCAATGAATTGTGATAATATGTCATTAAAAAAGTAACTTTTAAATCTTCTCATCAACCAATTAATTGAAAATGTTAAACAACACAATACGTTCAGTATTTTAAGATGTGATTACATTTGTACAAAAAGTTCAAACATCAATTAAAACTCAGTTGAGAAATGTATTTTTCCATAGCGAGAACAATACAATCTACCCAAAACATAAAATGATCCTGACCTGAATAATGGATGATACATCGCCATTGTATTTTACTGAACAGATGGAGGCATCCAAATGCTGACCATGTCACATGAAAGGACCCTAGGCACTGCACACCAGATGGGTAGCTAAATAAATGATAGGAGTTCTGTTATAGCTATGCCAGTTCTTCAAACTGGAAAATGAACAATTCACCATGGTTAAGAAAGGACAATGATATAAAGTAATCAAAGCAAGAGCTGTCACATGCATTGTTGACATTGTTAAGAATATGTAAATGTAATCATAATTATAAAACAAAAGTTCAAAGGGACAACAGATGTATAATACTTAATGACCAACAATACTCAATATTTATACATGGAAAATGTGCATAGAACTATAAATTGTTTATTTTCACATAAGAAGCCACCAAAGAGTTCAATAAAAAGTAGATGCCATTTCCAGTAGTATTTGTTTTCATCTAGCAATATACAAGTCTCCCAAATAAAAGCTGAATGGCAAATGTGCTTATTTGGTTATACTCCTTGAGGCACCCTCCTCCTTTCCTCTCCTCACAGTGCCTTCTCTTTGATGCCCACTGTCTTCCACTACCACCAACCATCTCCACCTTCAATTCTGCAATCTATTTCAAATCCAAAATCAAGTTAAACAACCCACCTCTCACCCCTGCTCACACTTTGTACACATTTTTAACCTACCCTTCTCCACATGCATCTTCCCCTCCCATTTTATGCACGCTCTTGTCTCTCCATCTCCCTAGGACTCAAAGACTCAACTCATGGCTCACCTCCCATCTCTTCAACCACTCCCTTTCAGTCACGAGCTCCAGCTCCTCTTCTCCCACTACTCCTCTCCCTGTTGACAACCCTCAAGGCTCTGTACTTGCCCCCTTCTCTTCTCCCTCTACACTACCTCTCTCAGCACTCTACTTCTACGGCTTTCCCCTGCATCAAGTCGCAACCCACTATCTCCATTACAATTGATAACACCACCATCTACACCACCACCGATTATCTGGGTGCCTAGGTGTCTTCCTCAACTCCTTACTCTTCTTCACCAGCCATTCGCCTCCTTCCACAATCCTGCCACTTTCCCCTCAGCAACATATCCGTCTCATATCAATCCCTTCCTCATGTCCTTCACTCTTGTCATCTCAGGTCTAGACTACTGTCCCAATATATATTATGTAAGCAGTGCTGCAGATATTATATGGCACCTAACAAATAAATATGAACAATATAATAATTTCCCCACTGTTGGCGCTGTTAATTTAACCTACTTTATAACAACAATCTTCCAACATTTGATCTTATCTGATATCTATAGATGATCCAAAATAGTACAGGTCTATGTTTTATATGGTAGTCTCTTGTATACAGGTAGTCCAAAGCAATATAAGTCTCTGTAAGTTTGTACACCCTCTGCCGCTCTGTACAAACCTAAGGTGGTTAGGTGTGTGGTCTGGGAGACATCCAAGGGCATAGCAGTACACCAGCATTGGGCCCATATAGACTGGCAGTAGAAATAAGATTGCTTATCCAAACAGTGTACCACCCACACATGTTTTTATATATGTATGAGTAAACAACGTTTTATCTTATGCTTAGTTGGATCATAATTGGCTGCATTTACCCGCTTGGAATCCCATAAGAAAACCTTTCTGGGACACCAGAGGAAAACACCAGGATATAATACCCCCTTCCTTTGTTTGTTCTGAGAACCAAGGGGAGGGTTGAGTAAGCACAAACAAAATGGCAGGGAAATTAAATGTTGTGTTTATCTGCACATTTTTTTCCCTCTTTTTTCCTTACATGCTCCTCTGAGAGGAAAGGAGAGGAGCGATACATTGTGGAATTACATGCAAAAAACCAAGTGGTGTGAACCCCTGCCTGTGCCCACACTATAGGAATGACAGCTCTAAGAAACTTAGACAATTCTCAACACTCAGACTATGAGTGCTTAGTGTTGTTTAAGCACTGCCAGCAGCTGACAGCTTTGCATTGTTATCTACCAGGCTTCTTAGCACTAGGGATGCGTTAGTAAACTTCTGAACCAGAGTGCAAGAAAAACAGTTATAATGAGTTACACCTTTCAAAGGGCCAGACTCTAGCTCATAGTGCTGGGTCATGTAGGTTCTTGACAGTGCGCATTGCCAACACTCCTTGTTCATAACTCCATCATGGTGTCTCTGAAATCCTTGTTCTTTAAATTTGTTGGTAGGTTTTCCCTCTTTTTTTAAGGCAACCCTAAACCACCCCCCATCTATTCCATCTCCATTGAATCACTTAGCATTTCACTTCTTTATTTTTTAAATACAGCCACTTTGCAATTGTGTCGGTGTGTAACATTTATGACAGCAGCGATTGTTTACTCTTTTGCTTCAGGTTTAGGGAAATGTTTCTAGATAAGAGATCCCATACCTGTAATATGTCACTTACATTCTCAAGTGCAGCCAGTGACTGGTACAGCCTAAGGGTTGTTGTTGACCCTGTAGCCTGTGTGAATAGCTCGGCGTGTTGAGAGGATGTTTCTGACAATATAAAAATCATGTACAATAAAAGAAGATAGTGAGAATAAAGTGCCCAGCAATAATGGTCAGTTCTAAAGAACAATGTTTTGTGATTTTATTCTTCTTTTACTTTTTTACATTTGCAAATTCTGTTAAACACTACCTCCACGTATCCACGTATCACGTGTATAGTATTGGAGTGCATCGTTAAAAAGAGCCACATGTGAAAGGTTGTTTCTTATATGCACAGAAAGGACTGGATCCTGACTTATGTGCTATTGAATGAGCGCAAAGTTAGGAGTGGGCAAAACCATGTTAAATTTCTGGGGAGGTAAAATAATTGTTAGTGTTTGCATGCAGGGAGAATACTTATTGCATTTTGCACACAGATACTGACCAGCATTACTGATACATTGTAATTAGACTTGGGATAGGAAACATCATCTCTTAACTCTGATACCCCTTTTCCACTGACAAAAAAACCCGGGTTTATGCACATAGACCCAGGTTTATTTTGGTGGAAAAGGGTCCCAAGAAATTAAACCCGGGTAAATTGACCCAGGTTCTTACCTGGGACTAATGCAGGGTTTTTACCCGGGTCACTGCAGTGGAAAAGGTGTTTCCCTTTAAAACATAGTAGGTAACAATACTCTGCTCCATTCAGTGGAAATGGTGTCAACCCAGGCTCACCTTGCAGTGGAAAAGGTGTCTTTTTTTTGACCTAGGAAAAATGCAGGGTACAAACCCAGGTCTGAAAAAGAGGTATAATACTTGGAATTTAGAAGTCAGCTAATAATATTCTTCAACAATTCTCAAATCTAATTGTGTTTAAGCATTTCCTATTTCCATCCCCTATAAGAAAGCCTTATATTGTTTTATTAAAAAAAAATAAGTATATTAAAACATGTTGTTAAAATGCTTTTTATACCAAAAATATTTTTTTTTCCAATGCCAGAGTAGTAGCGGTATACAGCTGCCATATTCTGCAAATGCAAAAAATCCATGTACATGGATTTTTAAATGGTGCAACTGCAAACATTAAAACCCCATTTAAACACACAGCCCAGACTATGACTGTAATAGACACAACCTCTGCGCATACCGCTCAGATTCTATCTGCACATATCCCCAGAGGTGCGTGTTCCTGATAAAACATGCACCTCTGGTTAGGACGTTCCCTGATTGCACATTACATTTACACAGAAAACTCTGGATCAGATCCTAATTGTGTTTGAACGGTTCACATTTTCCTCCCCCCTGCAGTTCAACATGGTTTTGCCCAGCTGTAAGTTTGCTCTTTTTACTGTCACTGGGATCAGTCCCCGTACGCTCTCTTCCATTTGTGTAGGTCACTTCCACAATTACTATGCATCTAATTATTGCCATCATCTGCGCAGTAACATTATGCTGTTATTTTCAACATTGTGTAAAGGTTAAATCTAATACCACACACACGATAACAGAAAAGTGCAGATTGTTTTACGATAAAGAGGGCAACACAGATGCCTTGCTATTCCCAATTAATATTTGCAATTGGTTGTGTTCGTTTTTCCATTAATCGGAGATTTGTTCTTTTTAAGCTATAAAATATGTTTTCTGCATGTGCTAATTTGGATTTTAGCAGATTGGTAGCACAAAGCCAATAACATAAAAATCCACTTTAACAAGAAGCTAATCACTGAAATGTCCAATTAATTTTCCCCAACACTCATTAACAAGAACAGATTGAAGTACATTGTTTTCATGACGACTGTCCGACTTTTTTCTAAGAGATGATAAAAGGAATTGAGATGTAATAGATAACAAAACTCACTTTCATGGATTTGGTTGCAGTAGTAGCTAGTGTTATTAAAATGTTTATTATGACCATTAACAAAAGAAAACACACATCCATTTAGCTTTCAGCAATCTGTCATTCAAAGGAAATGACAAGCAGGTCCTAATAAAAAAAACTAATGTTTTTGCGGAGCAGAATACATTATAGTAGTTATGGGGTTAATGTGATTGCCAATATCTCAATGACATCTACAGCCCAAGAGTTAATGTTTGGGAGTTACCTAACTCATCTATAAATAACCACAGTTACTCATCCCTCTTATTCTGTAACCATTTCCTCCCACCTTCCCATAATATTAAGCTTATGTTGAACTGCTGTTGTATTATGCACTATTGGACCAGATTCAGACTTTACATACTATTAGTTACTCACAATTTACTTGCGAGTGGGTAAAACCATGATGAATTGCAGGGGGGGGTAAAATGAATGTCAGTGTTTGCATGCAGGGAGAATACTTTATTGTTGCATGTTGCACACAGATACTGACCAGCGTTACTGTTACACTGTTATTAGACATAATCTCTCAACTCTAATACTGTTTGTGACTAATGAAATTTACCTCCTCTGCTATTAAACAAGGTTTTGCCCACTCTTGAGTAAGTTGTGCCTAAAGTCTGAATCAATTATGTGTCCCATACCATGGTAGCATGTGGCCTAGATGACCAATCAACATCTGTGTTGTAGAAGGAGATCTCAAGTGAGGTTATGGTCAGGAGGCTGATCCAGCGTTGCACTTCCACCTTTTTTTTAGGTACAAGTGTAAACGTGACCAAGACCATTTTGTTATGTGAGGGGTGCATCAGAATTTTATTGCATCCCGACACATTTCTTTTGCATACAAAACTTACAAACTGCATTGTTTTATGTATAATTTGTAAATTAAAGTTCAGCTAGAAAACTTTACCTTTCAACTCTTATTGTATTTTCCCAGTTTATATGAGATTTCTCTGCAGTTCAATGTTTGGTTTTGCACAGATCTATGTTTTTCCCTTAGTTTCTGTCAGGAACCTCCTGATCGCTCCCCTCCGGGGACGCGATCATGCAGGGAATCCCCTCTTCCGGGTTCCCTGTTCTCTGACGCCATCGTGCACTTCCGGTGCTGCGATCGCGCCCCTTCGGCTGTTCGTGGCAGGCTGACGTANCTTCCGGGGGCTCGCCTCATCCTCTCTCTCCCATTGGTCGCCGGCCCCTTCTTTAGAGCCGCGCTCCCCGCCAGGCAGCGCGGNTTATAGTTGTTCCACAGCTTGTCTCCTGCCTCCTTGCCTCCGGTTTTCCTGCGCTTCTCCCAGCTAGCCGTTGCCTTGCTCCTGGTCCTGGTCCTGTCCCTGGTCTCCTCTCCTAGCCTCTGTCTCTGCCCCTGGT
>JABWIB010000647.1:76835-87102 GCA_016617825.1 Platyplectrum ornatum | reverse complement strand
AATGAGTTATCGCAGTTTTTTTAAGGTGAAAATAGGTGCCTCGGCTTATTTACGGGTCGGCTTATACTCGAGTATATACGGTATATATATATATAAAAGTATATATATATATATATATATATATATATATATATATATATTGTGATTTCTCTACTTATTTAATGTTTTTGTTTTCAAATGATATATATACAGCAGCGTTCTCCAGCAACTGGCCAGGGGTGGTGGTACAGTGTACATGTACTCAGTGTATCCAGCGCCAGGCTGTAGAGTATATACAGGTGATTCTCTGATAGTAGAAGGTAAAGTTTAGCTTGTTCTAGTAGGTTTGTATAAACACCATGTTTTGTCACTCCTGCCAAAGCAGGATTACAGGTATGCATACAACCTTACGTGTATGAACCAGTGCCCTGTATTCATAGCCAGCTGTCCAAATTTACAACCCTCCATCTCCATAAAAGAAAAACATCTGGATTCCCCATAATATACTAATATTATGAACTACTCCCAGGGCATGAGGTGTGATTGAGGCCCGGTCATGGTCCCTGGAAAGCAACCCTAGAAAAGGTAACTATGGCGAGACACAAGTAAAATAGACAAAGAGTTTATTATGCAACAGAAACACGGTGATGGAGAATGTGAGCTGGGCGCAACAATGAAAAGTACAAAACCAAAAACCAAACTAAACTTAGAACAAACACAACTAACCAACACACAAACTCTGGAATCAGAGGTGAATTAAACATGGATTACAGGTAAATCAGAGCATATGGGTAAACAGCATACTGCAACTAAGCAAAAACATATAAGAGCACTATGAGGAACAAATAGGGTGGTTCAAGAGAAGTGCAGACAACACAGGCAGAGGCCAGATGCATTTCTAGAAAATGTCCACAGTAGCAGAGGATAGTGTCCATGATTGCACCAAATAGTATAGTACAAGTCCAAATCCATAATACATGTGCAGTTTTATTTCTCATTTATGCAACAATATTACTAGTGTCTAACTAAAAATCTTTTCATCACCAAACACATTTTGATAGCTGATATAATCCTACTTGCCAAGGAAATTACTCTCCTCATTTAATGTGGTGTGCCACTTGGAAATCTTTCCTGTACAATTGAAAAGTCAGAGGATTGATTATACATAGACAACCTTAACGAATACTTGTATACAATGACTCTTAATCACCAAGGCTACCTCTAGACCTTCTCTATGCTATGTATATCAAAACAAAAGTCCAAATCTGGTCCAGATTTAAGATCATATTCTGTATGTTAGCCTTGACAACGAAGTATGAAATGTTGTATTCTAAGTATAAAGCACCCCCTGCCATAAATGGAAAATATGTGTGATACCATTTTATAGAATGGATAAGTATGTTTTTGGGAATGGAAGACAGGATCTTACTTAAATTGCCAGAGAATACAGATGAATATAGATGGTCAACAAGGATTATTAATATTCATTAATATAACATTTTATACATCTCCTGCTTTTTACTCGGATCCATAACTAGCTCATTGACTCCAAAAATCATACAGGTTTCACCATTGTTAGCAAGCATAAATTCATATAATATTATTAATTACTCCAAATTACCAATAAAATAAATGAATATGAGGTACCTCACCAATTTAACTCAAAGCTACTTTACAGTCAAAGTTGGAGCTCTTAAATTATAATCCAATATGGAGTATTCACTATATGTGTTCCTCTCTTAAGTGTGGTTACCATGCAGCGGTGAACACTAAAATATCTGACTCCTCAGGGCAGGGAACTAACAAATTGATGATGGATAACAGGAATATCTGTGCAATAATTAGTAACAATTTAGTCGAATTTGACAACGTTCTGAGGTATTCCCCAATATGTTCAGAACATTTACCACCACTTTCCAACTCACTAAACAGAACCATCACTCCTCAACTGCTCTCCTCTCCTCATGGAGTGGCACTTGACAAACTCCCCATGCACATGCTGGCTAGCATTGGTCTCCCATTCACATTATAACAATGCTGCCAGGACTCGACCTTAAACATCAGCTGCCCTGCACTATAGCCATGAACCTGCTTTCACAGCGCGTAAACAGTCAGCGTTGCTTGACCACAGAAGCTAACAGCAATGGGAGCTAAAAATCATGATCAGCACGAGAGAGGACTGGGACACCCCCATATTTCATAACAGCCCCTATAAATCTAATGCTGCTACAATACAGGGGTGCCGCATTAGTAGATCACGTATAAGAGCCAGGCAGTCTCCCTACTCTCCTTCATGAGGGGAAAGTTTTGGTAAGTACTGGTAAGTATTCCACTCTCAGCACTGTGTGATCACAATACTGGATTGTACGTAAGGAAAGGGCCGCCATCAGGGGGGGACAGCTGGACCTGGGAGGGGTCCGCCGCCATGACACTGTCGTGCAGCAGAGAGAATACAGATGGAAAACTTCCATGTGGAAGCTTTAGACGCCAATAACGCCATCTAAGGGAGCTACAGTCGGGACGGAATTTGTAAGTCCCGGGCTTGGGTTATACTGATGCTGGTGACTTACTGTAGAATTTGAATATTGTCAGTGGACCCTCCCCGCATATAGTGATCAGCATAAGTCTGCATAAGTCTCCTTTTGGCTGGTACCTTCATTCTTATTGGCCAGAGAATATACATGCTTAGTAACTGGAACTACACATATGATTGTCATCAGATCCTCGGGATGTGCATCTCAGGAGATTAATATAATCTAATAAATGTCAAGGTGCTTTGGTGTTAAGGTTGCTCTGGGTTCATCATGTTTAGCTTTAGTGGTTTTGAAGGTGGAAAGGATTTTGCTCCTCTTCTATCTCACTACATGTAACTGCAGATGGCAGCCTGTACTCCTGACGGATTCAATGAAGGAACTGGGAACTGCACCTTGTTTGTGCTGCAGTGAATGTGAGAGAGATTTGAAGGCCTCTTACAGCATGAATGTCAGTTAATGTGGACAATTATTACTATTATAATCATCTTCTTGTATTTATAAAAGAAATAAATAGCTTTTAATTAGCTCCTGGCCTTGTTTTCATTCAACAAAATTGTCTGAACCAGTACTTGTACTGATTGTCTGAACAGTGCAGCTTCTTAGATGCACAGTTAGATGTTTATTACAATAAAAACTGAAACAAAAAAATCAGAACTCATCTAATGTCGAAATATGTTAATCCGTTCAAGATACTTTTTCTTCAATATCTACAGTTAATGTTGATGTTGATTCATCTGGAACCACTGTCCAAGCATTGAGGAATTAAGAGCTTTAAGGGGCTATTTACCAAGTTTATTTTCATGTGATAATGCCCATTTTCAAATTGTATTTGCAAATCTGGGACTTATTAGCTATGAGGTCTGCAGTGGTGTTACAGACCATTGTGGGGCCTCCCAGGATGGGTAAGTAATAGTATACTATTGATAAGGGGATTTTAGTAAATAGAGCCCTTAATATCAATGAGGTATATTGGTGTGTGTCATATTAATATAGGGCATATCTTTAGTCGGTAGATGCTTTCATGAGCTTTGTGACTGTATACAGTATTCTGACTAAATGATAGAAGGGCATAGAAGGACTTTATAGTGATATGAGCAGATTCTGATCCTGGTGACTAGACAGATTATTATTATATGATCTACACAGCTACCAGTTCAGATGACCTTTCTGAGATGGGCCACTCCATAGCCTTCCTATTAACTGTGAACATATAAGCCGATTCCAGCCCTTGATGGAGCATCAGACTACAGTTGCAGTATCTGTTTTGCTTATGCTTTATGGCGCCCCAAATGTTCCTAGGTGCCAAAGAAATAACACAGTATAATAAAGGTTATGTAATGATGATAGAGAAAAGACACCGATTATAACTCCTGATTAGATGAAGCGAGGATGAGACATGAATGAGACCACAGGAGGCGGAAGACACGAGAGGCCTGATCCTGAGTTGCGCGTCTGATTGCTGGCGCAGTGCGTGGATTTTTTGCGTTTATTCGCACTGCGCATGCGCACAGAACTCTGAATCGCAGGCTAATCAGGCGCACATTAGCGTCTCCAGGGCTGTGCGCCTCAGATTTTGGATGTGCGATTTATGGGTGTGCCAGCATATTATAATGAGATTTCGGGGCGTGCCTGTTGTTGCGTCTCGCTCTGCGCATTGCGATTATTAGCCATCTGCGGCTTTTTGCTTGCGTCTGCCCGGGGATGGTGCAACTGGTCTAACTGGTCTATTTCCTATACTTTGCAGATTGTTTGCAATAGTTGTAGGAAGAGTTCCGTGGCCTGTAAACTTCTATTTTGTACAGTGCTTGCATCTGTGATGTGTCATCTCGTGTGACAGCTTATATGTTGGACAATGTTGATTTTTGAGCACTTTTTATTGACAGTCAAAACTCTGAAATAATTTACATTAACAATTTTTGCAGCTACTTGAGTTCTGTGGGACTGTATAATATGTTTTAAATTTTATTAGCTAATGACTATGTTGTTACTACTCCAACAACATAATCATTTTTTTGGGATAAAGTTATGTTATGTCTGGTATTGTAAAATAAATGAAGAATAAAAAGAATAAAATGTCATGTCAGTGCTGTAAAGGAAACGCATAAACTCGCTTTAACCAAACAGGTCATTTATTAGATTTTGGTTAACCAAATAAGCAAATACATTCAATTCATTTAACAGTGTTCCCTCAGGTTTGTCACAAATTAAAAAAAAAAAAAAAAAACCCATCAAGACGCAAGACGGTAAAACTACACGCAAGACGCTAAGCTGCTCCCGGGCGCGCAATGCGCATTTTTAGCACGCTATTCAAAGTTGCGTTTTTTAGCCAAAAAAACGCAGCTTTGGATTAACCGCAATGCACACGCATGCAACGCATGCGCTAGTGTGGCGCCGCAACTCAGGATCAGCTCCGAGGTCGGAGGGCCCAGTTCATGGCAGTTTACAATCTGAGCAGGAGGGGGACAGGAAGGAGACACTGAGGATAAAGAGAGAGGGGAAGGGATGGGAGGGATGATGGATCTGGGAGTGTAGAGGAAGGAGGCGGTGAGGATGGGCCAGAAAGAAGGGTTACAGGGGTAATGGATAAGATTTGATGAAGAAGGGAGTTTTGAGAAATTGTTTGAGGATCTGTAGGCTGGGGGATAATCTGATGGATTGTGTCAGGGTGTTCCAATGAAGTATTATCTTTGTGCATGACTAATAGTATGGAAATACCATTGTGCTGACAGCCTAGCTAGCTCAGGTGAAGTATGAAGTATAAATAAAACAATTGCATATTGCTTAGCTCCTATGTTTCCCTACAAGCAGTAATACTCTAATGTTTGTGATTTTGATTACTTGGTGGACTGGATCCAATCTACAGCCCACCTACAGTACACCTACAGTGTGGGCATCAGACATGCCAATGTTGAAACCCAGCCTCTCATACGATTCCAACGAATACTAGTGACGTCATTTGACAGTCAAGAGAATTATGCAAATTCTATAAAATAAGTTTATAAAACATGGCATGCTGGGAATTATACTGCATGCTGGCATACTGTGGGAATTGTAAGTGTACCTACACGGTACTGGTCAGGCCAGGCCTAGCTGTGACTGTCAGATATCCTGGTATTTAAAGTTGCTGCATTCAGTGTATTTAGAGCTATATGCAATATTTTTTACTTTTTTTTTACTTTTATATTTGGAATATGGGGCTCCATTTACTAAAATTATCGCTGGGGGCGATAATCATATCGTACAGGCTCGCAGCACCTCGCTGCGAGCCTGACAACATCGCCCCCAGCATTTACAAAAACTCACCTGTCCGGCGAGGTCCAGCGGCGTCCCTCGATGTGCTGCCGGGACTCCTGCTGGCCGCGTAGCGTCTCGGGGTCCCGGCGCATGCGCAGTATACTGATGCTGGGACTTAGAAAATTTCTAAGTCCCAGCATCAGTATACTGCGCATGCGCCAGACGCCGGGAACATCGCGGCCAGCAGGAGTCCCGGCAGCTCATCTAGAAGGTGAGTAAACTTCTTTTTTTTTTTTTTTATTTTACTTTTTAATGTGTCCCTGCTGTCTCCCCATATGGCCCCCCCCTTTCCCTCCCTCTATTAGAGGGAGGAAAAGGGAGATCTATGGGGAGACTGCAGGGACACTGCAGATATCGCTTTCTGAATACAGCGATAGTTTAACCATCTGATCGGTGTGTTAATTACCGCTCTGAGGGTTTATAAATATCAGTAACATCGATTTCATGCGATAAAGTCCGAAAACGGACTTTATCATATGAAATCGATGTTACTTGGGCTTAGTAAATGGAGCCCATGATTCGTTCCATCCAGGCTTTCAGCAAATGACGTTCTGACAGCTTCTGCCAAGGGCATACATGTGTTAGACACTTACAAGGTCTAGGGATGGCTGTGGCATCTGTTTATAACATGATATGTTTTGTAGTCTTTTATTTTCAGGACATGATCCATTTTACCTAGGTCAGTGCTGGCACCACCCTCCATCCAGATGACCACAAGAGATGCAGCAATTATACCCTGCAGACTGTGGGAAGCAAGGAACAGAGACGTCAGGAGCTACACAGAGAATACAAGCTGTACTGAGCATCTGCAATGTAATGAATATAATGTTCTGAATCATATCATGTCATTACTGCGGTAAATGTCAAGTTTCAAATGTAATTTTCATCTGTAAGAACACATTGTGCAGATAAAGTGTTTCCCTCCGAATATAAAATAGCAGATGATGCAGCTGATAAGCTGTGGTCAGTGATTACGTCTAGCACAGTGAGGCCAGATACCAGGGCAGATACTGAGTAGTGCATTGCGCCGGATCTTGTGGACGTTTTGTACTGCTCATGCGGGTACAAAGTTGAATCGCACAATATTGATGTTCACATTAGCATCTGCGTGCCTCTGCGTCTCCATGTTTTTGGACATCGAATAATGGGCGTGCCAGGATATTTTAATTAGATTTTGGGTCGTGGCCATCTGCGGCTTATTGCTTGCAGGTGCCTGGGGATGGTGCAACTGGTATATTTGCTATACTTTGCTGATAGTTCAGCAAATTTAACATAGTTGCAGGAAGTGTTCCCTGGTCTGTAGTTTTGTGCAGTGTGCGCAACTTTGTTGTGTCAACTGTGTCACAGCTTTTACATTGGACCATGGTGACTTTATTGACAGAAAATGACCGAAATGATTTACATGATTGTTTCCAGCTCTGAGTTCTGTGGGACTGTATAATATTATGCAGTGGCTTATTTCATTTATATTTGAAATTGCTAGGGAAATGACACCAGTCCTACAACATCTTCATTTTATGTTTTTATCTTATTTATGTTAATGAAAAAAAAGTGAAGAATAAAAACTATAAAATGTTATATCAGTGCTTTAAAGGACACTTTCCAAATAACTGTACCCAAAAATCACTAGAGGTCATTTATTATTATTTAAATAAGTTAAATAAATAAATTAATAAGTTGACCAAATAAGCAAAGAAATGAAATTGATTTAAAATTGTTCCCTCAGTTTTGCCACAAACCCCCCCCCCCAAAAAAAATGTTTTTTTTGTGAGTGTTTTTTTTGCACGCAATTCACAGTTACACTTTAAAATCACCCTGTTTGCAGACCATCCAGGGAACGATGTTGTTCCCATGATGGCCTATGGGGGGAAAAAAAAATTAAAACGGCGTCCCGCATATACAGCGTCCTCTCTGTGCAGGAGAGAGACGCTGCAGCACAGGAGAAGGTGCTGGACACCGCTGCGGTGCCCAGCGAAGACATCAGGCGGGTGAGTTTATTTTATTTTAATTTATTTCTTTTTTTTTAGGTATTTTTTTTATTTTTTTTTTATAAACAAACGAACAATCCGATTGATCTCCGATGTCGGTTGTTTAGGTTTCCCGGCGTTTAGTCGGCGTTGGGAACTTTCGGTCGTGGCCATACACGGGCCGAATTTCATTCAGACCTCACGATATTCGTGAGGTCTGAACGAAATTCGGCCCGTGTATGGCCACCTTAACTCTCCACAATGCATTCACATAGCAATATACAAACTGTTCATGTATAGCCTTCAAAAGCGTGAACACACATATATTGCAGTTCATGATTAGTGGCAGCAGTCAATGATTTATGTGGAGGGTCTTAGCTACATTATATGAATCTGGGATTCACTTAGTTTTAGCTGTTTCCAGCTCACGTGACTCCATTAAATGGCAGAATACGGCCTGGGCCTCGGTGTATTGTTCACTGTGATAATCTGCGCTCCACCTCTTGTCAGTTTTACTAAGACTCTTTAGCACAAGTTAAAGGTGAACAAATCGGGTCGACAGCCTGTAGGTGAATTCATGTATCATGCATTAATCGCCCGAGGTAGTGAGTGGTGTAATGTGGTTATTGTATATAGCCGTCACGCACAGAGTCTGAAAAAGCAATGACTAGCACCAAAAGCAGCTCAGCTGCAGCTGGTGCGTATTAGGCTGTGAATGAGACATACAGAATCTCCCTCCATGAGGGTTTTTGGAAGCTATAATTTGGACTGTTTAAAAATATATTGTAGTACGGGGGATATAATTACTCAACATGAATGTATGGTTTTATATCCACTAATTGTAACATTCTGTGGCACATACTAAAAATACTGAATTATTCTCTGCAGTGTTAGAAAGGTTAATAGCTTCAGAGTAAGAGAGCTCATTGCTAAGCTCTGTTTCCATAATTTCACTGGATGTTGTTTGATTTATTTGTTCTGTTGTGTTATATTATTTATGATTTATGTGTTTTGAGGTATTATGTGAATTTGCGTTTTTGTTTTTTGTGAGTATTATTATAATGTGTATGATTTATACATTTTTGTGGATTATGTTTTTTTGTGGTTTTGTGGTATTATATTGTGGTATGTGTTTTTGTAGTATGGTGTTTAGCTGTATGTTTACAACTAGGAATATGCAAATGATAGCCTCTAACAGAAAATGGCTGCCATATGATGGAATAAGCCACTATTTAGGAGCACGCAGTTTTCATTAGAACCAAGGCAGCCATCAAGGGTGGTCTGTCTGGATATTGTCTGACCGGGATATAAGGGGGGAAAGGCAACCAATACTCCGTGAATCATTACTGCACTATGATCCACTTATTTGCATTGCTGATAGTGGCAGGCCTGACTTGAATACTTAGGCCAAAAAAAAGATTTTAAATATTCAATAGATTCATTAGAAGCGCCTTATCTTATCCTGGTGATTTGTCTCAACTTTGGAAATATTTGTTGCTTAATGTCAACAATTTGCCTGTGACTGTTGGGGGCAGCCATTTTCTATGCTGAACCATTATTGAACATAACATAACTTTTTTAAATTCATTTAATATACATTAATGCAATATCTACTGCATAAAAAGAACCATGGACCCCACAGGCTACAGTGCCAGGAAAGGCAGAGGGATAGTTAATTTAAGTGATTCATGGATAAGCGGTGTGGGTTCTTTAGTTAGGATGGGTTAGCGGTGGGAGTTAGTTTGGGGAGGGTTAGCTAGCTTTTAAGTAGAGCTAGGGGTGCAATTTGGGTCAATAGGCATCAGGATTCACCCTACATGATGAGGATGGAGGGTATGGTGAGCATGATGGGGAGGTAGCAGTGGGGGCACCAGATAAGGTTTTGGCGTCTGCAGGTATTCATTGGTGGAACGGATGCATATGGTCCGAGAACAGCACAACCCCTGTTGCGAGGCCATCACACCCTAGTGGTTGGGTCCTATTAGGTGACCACCTTCCAGCTGCTGAGGTGGTTGAGTTCCGGTGGGTCGAGTGCTTGTTGGACGACTGGGAGAGGTTGCTGAGGTCAAGTTGAAGGACCTCTGATAAGATGGTACTGTTAAACTGCTATTGGAACGCCTAGTTTCCATTCACATTCAACTTGATCTTCGCCAATTGTAATGTGGTCCAATATAAATTCATAAATACCATGTTCCCTTTTAAAACCCAGTTATTGGTGTTATTTCATTAAGGTATGCCGGGCTGCTTTTGGGAAGACTCTATACCGTTTGTGGCTTATATTAATTTTAGGGATAAGACATCAAGTGCATATCACTAGTGGTGTAATAGGGTTAGAAAGCCAGACACGTTTTCTGGGTAACATTGGTTGTCAGTGCCCACAGTGATGCTGCTTCCTGTCTTCTTATGTTTCCAGTTTAACAACACACATTCTTTATTCTATACAATATGTTAAAGAGAGATTTATTATTATATTTTCCATCCACCCTAATTACA
>JABWIB010000647.1:53070-68184 GCA_016617825.1 Platyplectrum ornatum | reverse complement strand
CCGTCATTTTTTACAGAACAATAAAACTTTTTTAAATTAATATGAATTAAAGGTTATATTTTAAGAGACATTCTTTATACGGGATAATGAGTGCAACCACAAATGAACCGCTTTTTCTCTCTTTCTGTAATGGTTTATATGTTTGGTTCTGATTGCACCGTTCTCAGCCCTGAAAATAAGGGAGGAGAAGACACTGATATACATATGTAGCGGAATTGGCTACAATCTTGCTGTTAATATACATCCAGTTTTTCAATATAGTATTGGAATGAGAGACTGCATTTAATATTTCAAGGTGTGCTAGGAGTATTTGCTTTTGGCCTCTTACAAGTTAAGCATACCACAAGACACTCTGGGGCCGATTCAATTATCAAGGCGCAAACAGCATATGGGAGAAAAAGTCGCTCTTTTTATCTCGCGGCTCACTGAGCTGTGTATAAAAAGAAGCAAGGATTCNGTCTTGTAATAGACGGGAAAAGCGCACTTCGATTAAATCGGCCCCTCTGGCAGCCTTAGACCTTGGGTTGCATTTTCTCTGTGTACCCGGCTGGAGATCACCTGGCGTAGGTAACTACTGTATGATTCACAGGGATTTATCACTTAAAAACTCATTAATCTGAAAGATAAAAAAGAAGAATGTTTTGATTTCCTATGAGCCACAGAAGAACCTTCAAGAGTTTCTATTAATTAGGCTGAGAGGAGGATTAATTATTTCTAGATTAGAGATGAGTTTACTGCTTTTATTTCCATTTATTCAGCAATGAAAACAAAACCAATATAGAGCAATGTAGTTACATGAACACTATGAATACGGTTTCCAAACACACATGTAAGTATATTGCAGCAGATCAGAAATATAATCTCTTGCGCTGGTCTTCTTGTGGTCTTGAATGTGACATTTTATTCCCTACACAGAATTCCTACTTTCAAGCTCAAGAACAAGATATTCAGAACTATTAAGCAATGATGTGTATATAGAACCTCTTCACCTGCCCACCACTCCATTCGCAGACATATTTTATAAAATAAATTGTATATAAAATACAATTTCTAAATTCTATTATACAGCAATAACTTTTTAAACGATCAGGGAAATTGCCCAACACAGGGACTCAGAGATATCTTCCATTCTTCAGGGATATTCAAGAAGGGTTGGAAACTATGATGTACATATATGTGCACATTGATATGGTAATATGGTAGTGAGAAGGAATTCATACCTGATATGGAACAGATATGGGGTACATGGGGATAAGCTGGCCACACACTAGAAAGATTATCATCACAGAATGATTTACTAGATAATATGAACAATTTTACCCTTGAAGAGATGTCAATTTTCTGCCGCACAAGATAGCAATTAATGTCTGGGGGGAAAAAAGGAAAGCACGCAATTTTTGTGCTGTTTTATCGTCCATTGAAAAAGTAGAACAAATTGTAGAACAGTAGAACAAATATTAGAAAAATTGTTTATTATTTTCTGAAGTGCCCACACACACACACCGATATTGGACCTTTCATGTGAAAATCTTTTGGAAGAACAAAAGATAAAATTATTGCGTGCTGGCCTCTTTGGAACGATTATCGTGCAACTTTAGAAAAAATTTTGTATCACACACTACAAAGATTAGTCGTCCAATAATTGGATCATGAATACCCGTTCTAGTGTGAGGCCAGCTAAAGTCTATTCATATGATGAAGTCACCTTGGCTATGACATCATTACATTACATTTTGTTAATGCTTCTAGCTACAAAAAGAGATTGCCATCCTTAGGGATGCAAATACATGCATTCTCACACCCCTCATGCAATAACATGATATATGTATACACGTTGAAAATGTAACATAATAAACATTATTTTTTATACAAAAACCGTACTTGGAATGGCCTAAGCTTAAGGTATTGTTAAAAAAAAAACACCCACTTTATGCCGCTGTAAATCTTTTAGGTAAACTGTTGGATTTATCTGTGAAGCAGAAGAAGAAAGATAACACTCAGGAATTATTTGAACAATTCTCTATATTGTATTCTGAAATAGCGCAGAAACTCCATGAGAGATGAAGCCTTAACCTCCTCATGGGTAATATGGGTATGATGACAGTCTTCACTACAGGACAATGGTGGAATAGAGGAAAATCTCATTGCCTCACACTGTTCAGACTCCAGTTAAGCACCTCTAGTGATTTACTTCCAATGCACTGGTAAAACGCTCTGTGTGATCTTTAATATGTACAGCCGGGACTTGAAATTGTTTATTTGCAGCGACTATTATTGGGTGGAATAACGGCGGAGAATAAGGCTAATATATTCATCCATATGTAGAGAAACTGGATTTTATTATGACAATGAGCAGAACAAACAGTATGTACGGCCCAAAATGATCTCTGACATCTGTGCGAAACATAAGCAGTAATGTAAACATAGCAGGGCAAAGAGGATTACACTGCAACCACAAGCAGCGGCTACATGAAAGAGTCATTCAAAGACTGCAAACAATTGTTCGCTGAAGGACGACTCAGAGAAAAGCATAAATATGATCATTTCACGTGCTGGAAAAGGCGGTGTGGTGGCGTACAAGGAGTTAAGCATGAGGAAATCTGTTTAAACCTGTTTCTTTTGTAGATTTGATGTATTGGTTGTCATGTTGTGATATAAACCCCACAGCTTGATGGATGTGGTCTATAGTCATTTAATGTTTGATTAAAGGTGTGTGTGGGGCTGTATTCACTGAAGCTTAAAATAACTCCACACCGGGCTCAAAGGTGCTTTGTCGTCTGGAATATCAGCATCTATTTCATGCTCCACTTTCTGAGGCATGATACTTACAAAGGCAATTCCGTCATTTGGAAACCATAGCTTTAAACATCGGCAGCATTTAGGAAAACACTTGACATTGAATTGCTTGACACAATTGTCAACTCTGTGTGAATGTCAGGGGGACTTCCTAACTAGTGGCCCAACTCCCTGTATAGTAATGCAATCTCCCTACTTAAGCCCTACTTACCTTTTTTAATGTCTCTCTCCCATTAAACTGTACTTCAGTAGTGCCACAAGTGATGGGAACTATCATTGTATGCATTATGCTAGCTCAGGGGCTTATCACAGTAGTACCTGGAGTTCTCTATGGTGGTATGGATCACCTTCGGCCAATTGTTGGGAAGTATGGTATCAGCTGTACTTGAACAGCAATATTTCACATAACAGAGAGCATATTTTATTTCATTTAGTAAAACAAATTCTATAAATATATAAATATATAGTCCATACTAAGTAACTAGTATTCCCCCACAAAAATACTGCAAACTCCCGCGCTAACTGATTGATAAATCTGTCTAAGCAAAAACAGAAATGTTGCACACCAGGGGGTATATTTACTAAGCGGTGAGATTGCAGTGAGATTGGAAAGTGGGGATGCTGCCCATAGCAACCAATCAGATTCAAGCTCTCAGTTGTATTTGTTTGTACACACTGTAGAATGTGAACTCAAATCTGGTTGGTTGCTATGGGCAACATCCCCACTTTTCAATCTGACTGCAATCTCACCACTTAGTAAATATACCCCCTGGTGTGCAACTGGTTTTGTTTGGAAAAGCATGTACAGTGGGTGAAGGGAGTCATATTGGAGTCGGGATGGATGGGGGGGGGGGGGTATATGGGAATATGTCATACCGGCACTTCTTCCACTGATGTAATTAAAATAGTACAAATCTCCATTGACCTCTATTATATTCAGGTTTTTCATACTGTCACTTCTGAATGTGCATACCCCCACTTCTAAATTTTCACTTCGACCACTGATTGGAGTCATATATATAAATTAAGATGTACACTAAGAGTCTCAGCAATTTTCTCAGATATATATTGTCTCCAGATATATAATGTCCCGTTATACTGTACTTCAATAGCACCAGGTTCCGGAATAAGGCTTCTCACCTTTAATAAATGATTCTCATTGACAGGGCCGCCATCGGGGGAGGACAGCCAGTCCTACAGTCCAGCGCCCGGCCGCCCCCCCAACCTCCGGCAGCGGCCGGCACGCCGATACAGAGCGCCGGGTCATTGCTCGACAGCTTTTAGGAGGCAGTTTGTCCCAGGCCCGGGTGATCCTGGTGGAGGCCCTGCTCCTTTACATGGGATCCTCTTTAACACTGAAATATAATATAGAGGGGGCGCCTCATGGTGCAATAACGTTTTATTTATAAAATGCAAATGTTAAAAAGCGGCAATTCAAAAGCGCATACCAGATAAATATCTTGTAAACTAGCGTATCGTATATCATATATACACTCCAAAAAGCATAGACTTCACCCGGGGGGAGTGTGTGTGGACATCTGGACGGGTGAAGTCTATGCTTTTTGGAATGTATATATATGATATACGATACGCTATTATTCAAGGTATTTTTTAACATTTGCATTTTATAAATAAAGCGTTATTGCACCATGAGGCCCCCTCTATGTTTTATTCCAATATATATATATTTCATTTTGGTGAACATATAATATATCCTGCAGCAAGTCAGGTGGGGATATATGGAGAAACGAAAACCAGAGCGTCTTTGGTTCCTCCTACACAACTTGTAGTGTTCACATATTGAACCAGTATTTTATATGGAATTAAAGCACGGTGTCTTGCCATCTAATCTAACACAGCTGTTCCACTGCTTTAATTCTGTTGTGTTTTTATTGAAACTTCAGCATCAGGTGTGAAAGTTATTTTTTTCGCAGGAGAATCGTTTTCCAATATGTAGAAATCTCTGCAGGTTCATTACAAACATCAGATGAGACAACAGAAAGGAACAGAAGGGAAAAAGTGAAGTGTCAGGCTCTGCTTTACACCGCACTCATCAAACGTAACAAGAAGGTAGATGCCTTCTGGGGCTTTTACATAAATATTTAATACTAAACTTAACTGAATGTTTAATTCAGGTCTGACAAACTAGATCTTGAGGAACTATTAGTCCCAGCAGGCTGCAAATTGCAAATTTAAGCACACAGGGATTTAAAACATTTAAAACGGGAACAAATTAAAAAAGTGATGTAGAGGGAGGCAGAATGAGGCTACCTACCCATCGAATCCCTTGTTTGCCTGATCTGACACTCATGTCACACTTTATACTAATGACTGGGATACGCTCTTGTTGTTGTACCCAACACTTCGTCTTCCAGTAATCCCAGTTAATTTTCTCACTAAAGCCGCGTTCAGATTGCCTGCGGCCAAAAAGCCGCGGCTTCCAGCTAAAAATCCTCCAGGAAACGCCGGCTTCACAGTGAGAATGGGAGGGGACCTTAAAAGACTGTGATCGTAATGATCACACGTCTTTTTAGTCCAATGGCCTCCCCTCATACACGCTGAAGCCGGCTCCAGAGCGCTCAGTTTGCCTTAAGAACGGTGGTGTGCCGCCGATTAGCCTTCTTTATCGGCGGCTTTGGAAGACTCCGATCCTAAGGCACCGTTTTGAAAAGGCATCGTTCAGATTGCCTTGAAACGGCGCCTTTTCCACTAGAGGCGTCGTTTTCACTGAAAACGATGCCGTTTTAAGGCAATCTGAACGGGGTATCAGGTATTTCAACCCAATTTTTGAAAAAGAGCATTGAATACTGTTGTTTATTATCAAGTCCAAATCCTGCACAACAGCCCTGAAGTCGCTACATCTGCCAGAGTGTACAATTCACAAAATATCATTTGGACATCAACATATGTAAACTCCCTTGGTGTCTGCAAACAAAGCACAAAAATGCTTTTAACACAAAGAAAGACAAAGGCACACTTTCTAAAATTCCCAGAAGCAAAAGGTCAGTTTTATAAAAACAGATAAATACCTTTGCTTTTACCTCACTTGGATACACATTTCCATGTAGCTAGTAATTAAGACATCTGTTCGCTATGAGCGCAGTAGAATATAGGTGCATTCATCTGCTTCTTGCCATCTGCTACTATTATGACAAACACTTAAAACCTTTCTGTCAAATACAGGAACAACACACTTTGCCGATAAGTGCAGGATTTTCCTCCAGGCTTTGTAAAAATATGATCACAGCTATAACTATTCCTAATCCTTACTGTACATTCTTATGATGAATCTCAGTATTTTGTTGATGTAATGGAGCTGGAATAAGAAGTAGAGTATGTAAAGTGGACTAAGTGGGTACACAATACCTTTTATACATTATTTGCAGATAAACAGTACCACTTAATGTTGATTATATTCCCCCATAATGATGTGGTGTGGGGGAGTAATGGGATTATAAGGAAAGGTCGACTTAACGCTCTATTATTTTGCATTGGTTGCCCTATACATACTGCGTTAGATGATGGAAGCTAACTGGGCACTTAGGGGTTTTCCAATGTGGGATCACTTTTTGCTTAAATAGTGATAATGATACACACTTTGATGTACAGGAAATATTTCTGTGCATATTCCACTTCCCACCAAGTATATTCCCACTACCACCAAAACATGGTGTGTGACCTGCAAATGGCCAGTGTTGAGCACTCTTTATATAGCTTGCCAGCAGCTGACAGCTTTGAGCTGTCACTTCTGCCATGTTGCCCATGGGTGAAGGGTGGGTGGCTGCAATGGCCCCCTCTCCAGGCTCCATTACAATTTAGTTTCCCGGGTGAACCCTGTGCAGTGTGAGTGGACATCCGGTCTGTATGCTCGCAGATTGCCGGGGCTACAAAACACAGGCGATCTGTGAGTTGCCAATCTGAACGTGGCATTAGAAGGGGAAACATGTATTTTTTTAATTTCATATACGTGAAGTGTGCTTACAATTTATTGTTGCCTTACATGGCATTATATACAATTTATTGTTGCCTTACATGCCATTATACACAATTTATTGTTGCCTTACATGCCATTATATACAATTTATTGTTGCCTTACATGCCATTTAATTGTGTCACAATCAAACACCAATGGTATCCTTTACAAACTGCCCTAAAGCAATGTCAGTGATGATGAAAATGCAATATAATTCTTAAGTGTGTTATGAAACTATGAGATCCATCATTCTATGTTATGTATCACCTATGATTCTGCAGTTTCACTATATCTGGAAAGCCACAGGATGGGCAGCCATGTATTAAACTGTTATGTGTATATACACCTTGTGCAGTGTCATTTCAGGAGGACAAACACCTCTGCTCTAATCCCCCCAATCAGCTCCTTTCTTTGACACCCATGTTGAAAAACCTGTGTTGGACCGTTCACATTCTGACATTTCCGGAGATAGAAATTTACATGCTCCATAGATAGAAATAAATGTACTATACCAGAAATTTCCTGTTACGGCATATACTCCCCATAATTCAGCTGCCAATAAAAATTAATTACATTAAAGCTCTACACACCAGGGCCAGACAGAAGCATAGAGAGATATTATTATGCGCAAAACCAAGATAAATATAAATATAACTGTTATTTTTGACATAGTATAAAATACATACTAAATATCTATGCAAATCTGTGCCTGGGAATGCTGGATTACAGAGGAAGGCGAAATGAAAATGAGCAAACAGAATAAGGTGGAAAGGTGTGCCATAAAGCAAAGCTTAGTCCCAGCATGCAAAACACCCATAAAATAAGATAAAAATAATACAATTCATTTGTCTTCCTAACACAGTAACACGGTTTGTCAAGGTGCAATATGTTTTGTGTTTTCTATTGTCATCATTTCTAATAAATTATTTTAGCACTAAGCATACTAATAGCCGTTACCTTAGTGTTGGATTGTTTTGTATGTTATTTGATTTGAAGGATATATAATAGTCAGGCTTCTAAAAGTATAACTTTATTATAAAATAAACCTGCCCTACATTAATCATCTGCATGAAAAACGGCATTTATTGTGATAAGTGTGCAAACTGTTATGAGAAAATATTTCTTTATTTTTATTCACATTGCATATAAATGAAATGATAATACAATTGCAATTGCTCTCTAGAAGTATCCACAGTGTTTAAGAGATACATATATTATACACAAGAACCTATTGAAACAGAACCTCCCCTAAAAAACTAGCAGATGCAAAAACACTTCTTACATAAAGGCTTCTACTACATGACACCCCTTGAAGAGAAACAAAATATCCAGGGAAAAATTACACAGAGAATTCTGTAAAACCCTTATAGTTATTTCATCGCCATTGGTTGTTTTATACATTTATACATACGAAAAGGTCCTCAAACAAACGGGGCCTGCGACAGGGGGGGGTGGCAAGGAGGACAAGGGGGAAAGCTGTGATGGGCCCCAAGCTTCAGGGAGCCCTGTTACTAGTGTTAACACTATTGAGGGGGGCCCCAAAAAATCTGGGTGTACCGGGGATTTCTTTTGCCGTCCCTGCAAACAAGTCCGGTATGATATGGATCTAAGTCCTAATGGCATCCACAATTGATCCTACGAAAGGTACCCTTGAATGGGGTTATTGCAAAACTACAGGATACCGCTCCACTGCTATGGTGGCCTGTACTGAAGAAACACACAGGCCCTCCACCAATACGTCTCTAATCTCTAGAGAGTAGAGTACAGGATCATTGTTCTCCTATATGTGATAGAACAAGCCTATGTTTGTGAGTGTAACTTTTGAACGAATGGGAAGGTGTTATTTGAGTCACACTATTGTGCGTTTTTGTTTATCACCCCATCCGAGGGGTGACATTTCAGACACGTTTCCTTACAGGACAACCCTAGTTCTTTATAAATGATTTGCTCCACTCCTTCAGATATTGATCATCATCATCACCATAGTAATATGCAAACTTTCAAATTGATATTACTATTTGATCCATTACTAGGGTTGTACATATTTGGATACAAGTTTTGGACACACCTTGATTTAGACACCTGCACATATATTTCAACACACGTGATTAAACACATGCACATTCTATTCTATTCAATAAAGAAAAAAGTCACGTTACTCAGTTCTTTGACGTGCAACAAGACCCTTTTACATTGCAGCCTATATTTCTATTGTACTATATGCTATAGACAGACTGAAAGGAGGATTCCAGTTTTGGCACGAGTCTGGCATGTTTAAAATTCAGAGATATGGTAACTTTAACAAATTCCATGTTTATTTAAACCAACATCTTAAAACAGCAATTAACACAACAGTTTCCTTTATTGCATACCTATGCATCATTAGTTAGCATTGTCTTTGTCACATTTAATCTTTATGGCATACATTATGAGTGCATCGATTGCTCTGTTACATGCTGTGTGCTGGAAATCGAACATGCTTTATATGAACCTTGGTTTTCATATCCATTCTGGTTCTTTTAAAATAGATGCTTTACATATACCCTCAAACATAAATCTTTATATACATTAATTCAAAAAAATATTTTGAAACATTTATTTTTGAAATGTTACAAATCGATGAATGTGTCAATGAAAATATAAACCTGTATTAAAAATATTAGTAGTACTATTTTTATGGCACAAAGCAGAATTTTCTCTCTGCTATATTTTACTAATATTAAGATAATGAGTGGCCAAGGAATCAATACCTATTACGTTTAAATACCTTTAAAACAACCTGTAAAATTTTAAATGGTGTGTTATTTCTATACAATAACCAACCACTAATACAAATATGCATACAAATCTCTTTCAAGACCAATATGCATCCAAGGCAGCAACATACAAGAGCAAATTATTATCTAATCCTATTTACCAACATCTGAAGCTGTATTGGTAATAGTTGGAACAGTGCTAATGCATGTAATCAAATATATTATTATAAATATGTTTATGTTTTATGTTGTGTTTCTATGACATGTTCAATTATAATTATTACCCATTTATCATAGGGCTCAAAAATAAACATTTAAATGGTGACAAAGGCAGGCATCCAGGTCAACTACTTCTGCCAGTATAATAGATATACTGAGAGGGAAGAGACGAGGAATTATTTATCAAGCAGCAGAAACATGTACACCATAAATCGTTTTCTGTGACTGCATATCTAAATATTATATCTTTATTTTATAGTTACTGTCATCTACTTCAGAGGGAAATGATAAAAACACATTGCGGTGAAGGGGTGGTGGTTTTACTCCAAACAATAAATAGAAAAAAAATAAATAAATAAAAAAAAAAATATATATATTAGTAAAGATAGAAAATGGGGAGCTTCATGGTGTGAAAATGTTTTATTCTTTAAAAAACAATCATACACCTTATTAGGCTAATTACCAAAAGTATGGCTTGCATGTATACACATGAATAAAACAATCTGCTATTACTTCCAACCCAAATCTAATGATTTGATTTATATATAGATCTTATTAAAAAAGATTTAAAAAATGTAACCTAAAGAAGGCAGAATTAATCAAATGCAGAACAAAAGCACTGAAAGATTTATACAAAAAAGAGAATATAATTATAAAACAAGCCGATGGGGGAGGGGTTGTTATTTTTAATTTTATAAAAATTAGAGAGGGAGACCCAACTTCTCTTTATGTTTCACAATTAAATTCCATGTTAGATGTGGGTCTTGGGAGTTGTGCTATCTGTACCACTATTTGAAGAATCATACTCACCGGAAAGCAACATTCTACCACCTCTCTAAGATCCACAAACACAGAACACAGCCCCCTGGTAGACCGATCGCCTTCAGGAACATCACAATTATCAGAATTCTTAGACCACTACTTGAAGAAATATGTAAATTCGTTGGAGTCTNTTATCAAAAATTCTAGAATCAATAAAATGGCTAATATCTAACTTTAGTCTGTGCACAATCGATGTCCAGGCCCTGTACACCTCGATCCCACATGATTGGTGTAGAAGCCTTGAAAGATACCTTGCATCAAGACCCTTCCCTCTCTGAATCTCACGTAGTCTTCTTATTACCTTGCACAAACTTTGTTCTTAAAAGTAACTACTTAAATGATTTGTAACTTGAATTCATAGCGCTCCTACCCCCTTTTTTTTCCTGATACAAATGTCTGAAAAAGTTGTACCAGAGGTGAAGTGGTTATTTAGAAGTGATGTTAGGGACTGACAGAAAATAATATAATAAGGAAGGGGGATTTATAGCTTGTTAATAAATTCAGTGGATTAATTGATTATATAATACCTATATTAACACATTTGAGCAAAATTCTGATCTTTAGTCACTAGTGACGCTAGGTACACACGGTAAGATAAATTGTTCCAATCAAAATTTTTTTCAAGAGTGGGTAAAACCATGTTGAATTGCAGGGGAGGTAAATGTCATTAGTTGCAATCAGTGTTACAGGTGAGAGATGATGTTTCCAGCACAAGTGCAATAACAGTGTAACAGTAACGCTGGTCAGTATCTGTGAGTATTTTGCTTACTGTCACACTGCTACCTGTTACTGTTACACTGCTATTAGACTTGTGCTAGGAAACATTATCTCTCAACTCTAATACTGATTGCAACCATTAAAATTTATTATCCCTGAAATTCAACATGGTTTTGCCCACTCTTGGGTAAGTGATTAATGCCTAAATATCTGAATGAGCTCTTGTTTTTTATGATATAAATATGATAAAGTGGATTACTGAATACAACCTGTGAAGTACATTAAGAAGCATCTATACAAACTGTGGGATACATTATTTCTGTTTGCTACAAGTGGCTTAGTCTGCACTTATTTACCAACTCATAGTAGTTATGAAGGAAGCTCTGCTTCTGCAATCAATATTCACATTACATATCCTCTCCATGCAGTTCCCATACTGATCTATCTACAATAAACATTTTAATTCATTGTCTAGCCGCATGAAGAGACTGTAGAGGATTGAATCGTGGGAAAATACAAAATGCCTTATTTAATCGATGTAATACAATGCATAATGGATTTGAAGGATACAAAGGATTTCGCTGTTCAATAATTACTTAACTTTTCAAAAGAATTGTAGTCAAACAAAATCTAAATGACTAGAAGTAGATGAAATAGACTTCTTCCTTTTTGACTTATACTTTGAATAACTATTGAATTATTATTTAAGTTAATTGAGGAAACCTTTGCATCTCAGGGTGGGTGCTCTGATATTCATTGATTGCAGATTATAACTGTTTATGTCTTGATAAATTCACATTTCTTAGAATAAATACAGCTCACACACTTGCTAAGGTTCTTGGTTTGGTTTAGGTAAGACTGGTAACTATTCAGGTCACTTTAAAACAAAGTTAATTTTACTAAATGGTTCAGATCACTTGCTGGTGGCGCCGAAGTCTTTTCCAGCCGATGTGGCCGCACAAATAGTCAGAACTCAGCAATAACTGCACTAGCAGTTGAAATTATTTGCGACTGATCTAGAAATTGAAAGTAGGGACAAAACAGATGCCAGGGTAACGTTATGTAAACCAGACTGACCTGTGAAGAAATGATAGAATTAGAGTTAAGAGGTAATGATTTTTAGCTCAACCCTAATTTAAAGATGCAACATAAAGCTATGCCGTATGTGAGTTCTATGTGCATAAAATTTTCTCATTTTCTCTGCCGTTCAACTGTTTACCAGGTAATACTGCATGCACATGCTTGCCAAAAGGAGGCTTCGCGATCATAGCAATCCAAATATGTCTCCTTGTAATAAGTCTGGATTCAGTCCCACAACATGCAGGATACTGTTCCTCTGCTAAGCATTTTTCGGTACTTATTAGTTATACAGAAATGTGAATTCATTCAGATATGTGCCATTTAATATATCTTTAAACTGTCACTGTGGGTCGTTTTTCATTTTCAAGGGACATTTTCTTTCATTCCCTACCAAAGCCTAAGTACCCAAACATGAAGGGAACAACTTGTACCCCCTCTATCTTGAGTATGTTCAGGGTAATACACCTTGCATATGTCCGTCCCCTTTCAAATTCTTTCATTACTGATTATGATAAACACTGATCACTGACAATGTTTTCATACTAAAAGGCAATGACAGCTGTTTATTAAATGAAAATACAAAGCAAAAGTGCAGCTAAATGGCAATTTGGTCATCTTAACCTTGTTCTAAATGCTTCTGTATCTTGCATTATTTAATACAGATTCTACCTTAATTAAATATTTTGCACATGTTACAGTGATAGCAGGTTAAGTTAATTGGCTTCTATTATAATAGAGTTAACAATGATTCTATGTCTCATTAATCATAATAAGTGTGGATATACATCAGATGCGAAGAAAAGTATAGCATTTAAATTATCCTGATTTACCTAAAAGTCCATCACATTATTTATGTCTATTTGACATTATGAAGGATAAATCCATAATTTGGTCATAGGACATAGGACACAGAATATTCATGTGATGTAACCGGAGCACTGCCCCCTGAAAATGAGCGTCTGCAAGAAGACATCTAATACAATCACTTGTTCTGTATTGAATCTCATTTTTATTTTTGTTGTACAGAATAGCCACAGGTTGGCTAGAACTGTATTTGAGATTGTTTAAATGGGGCTATCAAAATATAATAATACATTTCAGATTCAGTAATATAATAATTACATTTCATATTCAGTAATATTCAACCATCAATCCATATTCCTAATTCAATGAAAAATATGTTTGAAAATTAGATTTTCTAAATATCCCCCACCCAAAAAAACAAAACAAAATAAAAAAACTAACCAGTATGGTCTTGGTTGTCTGCTCCATCCTAAAACAATATACTCCCTCTAAACTTTCTACTCATCTCCTTCAACATCATCATGTCTTTTCTCTCCCGTCTCATCCTAAGAAAGACCTCTAGTTCTACCTGCTCTTCTAAATCACTTTTCTCTTATCTCATCCTGTAAGACATTCTGTAGGTCTTACGTTTGCTTCTACATCACAAATGAATTCTTTTAATGCATACATAAACCTACAAAAGTTTCTACGTAAATTATCTATAACAAATTTTATTCTTACTAAAAAAAATAAAAGTTAAACAGAGGACTTTGTTGATATCCAACAGAACATTAAGTTTAATTTTAATAAAAAAAATCAAAATTGAGCCCTACATATATTAGGGGCCACTTTTTAAATATATTCATACAATTTGAAAGTAAAGAAATTGTAATTAAAAGAGCCGACAAAAGAGGCTCCATTGTCATTATGGATCGCAACAAATATGAGAATGAAATTTACAATGAGTTAAATTCAGGAGGAGTATAAAAAAAACTTCAAACTGATCGTTAAACACGATCATTGAGAACCTTTATGATATAGAAGCAACCCAGTTCTTTCTTGAAAAAGTTGTTGATACCAATCTATGTGACTTTATTGATGAGGGCATTAAGTTAATATTAGAAAACAATTATTTCTGTTTTGACAGACATTTTTACTTACAGCAAATCAGGACGGCGATGGGGACCAGGTTTGCCCCGAGCTATGCTAACTTATTCATGTCGTATTGGGAGAAGAAACACATCTTCCACAACCAAGAATTTGGGGCAAAAGCTGAAGAAGAAATTGAAGCAATAGACAGAACCACACTAAGCACCTAAAACAAGGAAACTAGAAACCGTCTCAATAACAAGAATGGGCATTTTTCAAGTGAGCCAAAATTAAAATGCAGATAAATGCAGGATACAATGAAGAAGCACTAACACATAATTCAGAGGGACACTATTCTATCTAAAGTCTTTCATGACACACCACAAACTGTATTTACACAGTGGAAAACACCTGCAATAAGTTTTATATTGGAAGAACCGGGATAAATACTGGAACTCATGAAACACNTCAGATACAACTAGGTTGGTGTAATGACTAACACAACAGGCCATATTCAATAGTCAAGAGTGGGTAAAACCATGTTGAATTGCAGGGGGGGGGGGCATTGCAGTGAGTGCTGACTTTCATGCATGGTTTTGCTCAATCTTGACTAAAGCTGGTCAATTGGAACAATTTATTGCATAGTCTATGGCCATCTTAAGTCATAAATGTCTAAGAATCTAAATCCAATGCCCTATTAAAAATTTTCATATGCTAATATGGTGTGAATAAAGGTATTCATTTATAATATCATATAATAATAATATTTGCACAAGAAGAAAACTAAAGGGAACAAAAGTTCCACCAACCCATTTGTTGACATGTTTGAAATGGAAGGGGATAAATCAACATGTAATAACACTTAGCAGTGCTATGAGA
>JABWIB010000647.1:38047-50113 GCA_016617825.1 Platyplectrum ornatum | reverse complement strand
TTTCCTCTTTACCCCTTCCACCAATGTTTCCTCTTCACCCCTTCCACCAATTTTTCCTCTTTACCCCTTCCACCAATGTTTCCTCTTTACCCCTTCCACTAATGTTTCCTCTTTACCCCTTCCACCAATGTTTCCTCTTTACCCCTTTCACCGCTGTCCCTTCTATATCTCTCTCTACACTGTTCCCCCTTTAACTCTCTTACCACAGTTCTCTCTTTTCCACTCTCCTCACTGTTCCTTTATACNGCTTCCTCCAATATACCCTTTTTACTTATATCACCACTGTGCCCTCTATATCTCTCTCACTCACTGTTTTCTNTATATATTCCTCTCCATCGCTATTTACTCCTCATCTACCTCCCGACTGCACCCTCTTTACCACTATTCCCACTGTTCCTTTTCTACCCATCTTACTATAGCTCTCTCTAAACCTCTTTCCTTGCTGTCTCCCTGATACCCATTCCCCCTCTTTTTAACATTTGTGGTAAATATTTTATCAAAATACTAAATATTNTATGTACATTATAGTCCCTAATTTCTGGTCCTTTGTTAATATGTTAAGCCTGACCATTTACCATTTATTGAAAACCACTATGGTTCCTATAAAATAACATAATGCTTTTTCCCAGATTTTTCCCAATGTATACTTATTACATGAAGATTGCTTATTACCTCCCCCCTGGGGACTAGTTCCTTTTTCCAGGAAGATCAAGATTATTTACAACTGTAATTCCCAGAATTGCTTCATATAATTTAATTAGAATCCANGACATTGTCTTCCACCATTACACGTGAAAATGTTATTATTGGGTGCTGTAAACATTTTATAGTCTGGTTTTATATTTACCTATTCCACAGCAACAGGAAGAATTATTAGGACTCTTAAACACTGTTTCCCAGAGCATCAGTCCATTCTGTAGTTATTTAAATCTTGCAGTTTCTTAAGAAGAGTTTTAGTAAATCAGCCTAATGCCAAGCCTATTTGAATTCCAGAAATGCTAGTTAAACATTCCCTGGATTAAAGAGTATAGCTTGAATAACTATAATGAGACCTTTGACAAGTGCAGATCTTCTATAATGTATGCGATTGCACCCCTGNTTTCAGATCTTTTATTGTACATAGTCCGTGGCTTTGCTGTCTGCACGTAATAATCTCTGCTTAAATATGGAANGTTGCAATATTGCCAGTTAACCTGTCATTTCTAGATAGCCAACAGGTTATCAGGGCCATTAGTTTGACANCTGTCTGAATATTTCTATGCCANCACTTACTGTGTTTGGTATTACAATAACCCCATGTCTACAACCTCAAGTCCCCAACCTACAACCTCAAGTCTATGCTCATAACGGTAAGTGATTATTTACCTGCTGGCAAGACACAGGACGGAGTTGGACACAAATCCNCAACAGTCAGCTATAGGAGATTAAGGGAAGAAACAGCAGACAGACAGACAGATTAAAGCAGTGAGCAGCAACAGGGAAAGACATGAGCAGCGGAAGCAGCGGAGAGCAGCCGGAGCAGTTAAGATCAGGAGTGGGATCAAGGAAAAGAGGAAAGACACAACAGTAGCAGAGACAACGCAAGGAGATACAGGAACATTGAGGAGACTGAAANAAGCAGGGACAAAAGAAAAGTGTAGAAGAAGTACCCAAGGGCAGTGGGGACAGAGCGAGGAGACAAGATCAAGAGCAGTGGGGACAGAGCAGGGAGTACATAATCATTTGAGCCTAGAGTACAGTGTTTATGATATGATCTGTGAGATCTGCTGTATGGAGTTACCATGTCCAGAACATAAACTTACCATGCAAAAAGGAAACTGGCACTCCTGTATAAATCAAGACAATACATACTTACTATGCAAACACAATAAAAAAGTACCAAACCGAGAAACAAAATCATTTGAGGACTAATGAAAAAATCATAGTCCAATTGTTGAGTAATCTAAGTCCATTCATATCTTAAATGATTTGTGTTGATAACATGGAGCTGAACACAGAACCCTGCTGTATCATAACTCCTGTGTATGCAAGGGGAGTCCACCTTTCCTGGCGAAAATGTACAAACAGGATACACATATAAATAAACATATATACTAAACAAGAGTTATATTTATCAAGCCAGAGGTGGAGGTTGGGGTGCCATACAGTCACTTCTAAAACTGATTTAATTTTAAAAACTTTGAAAAACTCCCCATTTATTTGTATTATGTGTTATGCTTCCATACCACCACTTTTAAATGACCAAGCCACTTCTATATTTCCACTTCGACCTCTGTCTGCAATTTCAGGCTNTTTTATGTGTATTCTGTCTCTGGGAGTGATCCACAGCTTTAGCGCAGACAAAGAGCTGGTGTAGCGCGGATGCACTGTGCGGGAAATCCAAAGTTACCATAAGCTGCTGCTCTGAATTTGGCGCAGTTAGAAGCACTGCTAGTTTAGTGCTTGCATTCTCAGATGTGAATCTTACTTTTTTTTAGTTCAGTGCTCATTTTTTCTTCTGTGTCCTTTTCCTTCCTTTTTTGTGTATTGGTGGGTTTGGCAGTTTTTAAATATTTTTTTTATTTATTTATTTTCCTTTTTCTTTATAAATAGAAACTTGAAATCGCAAAAATGAAAAACAAAACAACAGAAAAGTAAGAAAATACACGCCAGGGACACAAAACTATTCAGTTTCACTTTGTATTTATGCTTCTTTTATGTGCGCCCTGTATGTGGGGGCTTGATGGCAAACACCCCAATCGCCTTGTGGTTAATCCAACCCTGGTTGTTGGTGTTGCTTTTGTGACATTGTGACTTTGGGGCGATTCAATCTTTTAGGCGCACAGCTTTTCGCAATAGACGCGAAAAAGCACACGATTGGCTTTTTCACGTGAGTGACTCTGCCTCTTTGAGCCATGGGAAGATTAAGGTACCCTAGGTAGTGGGCTACAAATTCACAGTGACCTGTAAACCAACAATTCTCTGTGGATTCACTTCTATTAAGATTTCCTACAATGTGACTTCTTCACCTGGTGACTTATTACTGGCATGATCTGTTTATTTTTTTAACATTACCATCATCAATTAAAATAACGTGTGCAGAATTAAATACAAATAAATATATCTGGCTGTCATATAGAATGGCCTGTCAGCCAGCGTTTAATCTAAACCATGTAAAGTGCCACTCATTAATGGTTGCTGTAAACAGTATAAATGGTGTTTGTTTAGGTTATAGGAAGACTAAATATAGTCAAATCAGAGGCAATTAAGGGTTTAGAAGAGGCTGCATGACTGTGATTAGCTGGTAATTGATTTGTTGTTTTGAAGTCTGTGAATTTAACATTCAAGCAGGAGAAAAAACAACTNGCGCAATGTGCTATGTTAAATAATGTATGCAGATAGTTTGCAGATGCGTGTCACAAGAAATAACATTTCTGACAGAGTAAGTAGTTGTTTGTGTTGAGACATCTTCCCGTGTTGGCGTTCTTCTCTGTACTTGAGAAATGGCTCAAAAATGCTGATTCAAAATATGGAGAATTATTCTCTGGTTACAGATAATCATCCATCCATCACGGATATCATGCCAAACTGTACATGGGAACCTGCATTTATTGCTGCATGAAATACATATTTAAAATGCAGTAAGGTCGTCACTCTCAAGTCACCCTATTAGCTGTCCAAGCATTGATAGGCTTCACCTCTCCATTAGCACCTAAGGGAATGGATAATTCCCTCCCTTCAGTCTTAGCCAAAGATTTGCAATATGCATGAACCTTACATGGGGTGGTGTTTGGAGTCAGCAATGTCACCACTCACAAATAAACCACACAACACTATAAAGACACTGACAACTGTGTGTGGGTCTAACCTCTATGTGTTTAACCTCTTTGCGTGCTGCGTTATGTGCTGCATGAGATTCAGTGCAGAGAAAGTTCTTGGAAGCAGTTGGTGATCTCTTGGGAGAGCAGAAATTCTTGCTAATCCCGGGGGACGTCATCAGGATGGGAAGAGAAACTGGTTTATGTGTGGGCCAGAATCCAGATTTGTTTTATAACACTAGAGAGAAGGATTTTATAAATAACATTTTTATAGAGTGTTGAGTGACGTTTGATAAACTGATCTGTATTTTTAGAAAAGGGTTGCAAGTATTGAATGATGCTAAGCACTAGTGAAATGAAATTACATGCAATCCACATTCAGAGAATCGTAGAAACGTCATAATATGATATATATATATATATATATATATATATATATATATATATATATATCATATTATGATATATATATGATATATATATATATATATATATATATATATATATATATATATATATATTTCATATGTTCATATGAAATTGAAATTCACATGAAAATGGAATTTATGCATAACAGAGCTTAGTAAATACAATCCATTGTCGAGGTATTGGTCTGGAGGTATTATTCACCTCTGAGCTCGAGCCTCTGTTCTTTTGTTTTTGTTTGTTAGGTCTATATCAATGTCTGAGCAGTCCTCCACTTGTGAAGTACTATAGGGTTTGTTTGGCCTCTTCCTATCACTGTACCACTATCAGAATGGGAATGGGAAAGAGAAGTGGAAAATGTTGCTGGACACATAAATATATGGTGCTCATAAGCTTCAAACAAGGACACCTATGCCACAAAAATATCCTTTAATCCATTCCCAGATGTGCTAACTGCATGGTGATGTGTCTTTCTCTTGTATATCTTTTATCTCTTCCCATGATTCAGGCAGCTATTTATTAAAACCCAGTAACCGGAAAGGAAATGAACACATTTGTAGCTGAAAAAACTTCCTGATCATGATAAGACTCTAGACAACACTGAGGACATGTTATTCCAGGTCTTATTAAAGACTGATGAATGATTTTTAAAACACTTCTGTGGTTGGTGTGCTATTGTTTGAAGGGGAATAGAAATAGATGATAAGACTACTGCTTATTAGGGACAATGTGCCGGAGTGGAATCTAATAGAATAACTACAAGGAGCACATTTGGTATGGGGCCCTGATGTCCATTGTGTAGAAACAGTTAAATTTGACTTAAACCCCCTGGACCAGTTCCAGGCACCATTCCAATATTTAAGTTATATAGTCTTTAGCAGTGGTTCCCATACTTTTTTAGGTGTGTACCAGTTACCCACTATTATGGAATCGGTTTTACCAATCCCATTCTACTCCTGCCTCACTATGATCCTCACTATGGACCAGATTCCGATCTTTATGCACAAATGAGTGGGCAAAACCAATTGCAGGGGAGGTAAATTGTATTAGTTGCAAAAAGTATTACAGGTGAGAGATGATGTTTCCAGCACAAGTGTAATAACAGTGTAACAGTAACGCTGGTCAGTATCTGTGTNCAACATGCAACAATAAAGTATTCTCCCTGCATGCACACACTGACATTCATTTTACCCCCCTGCAATTCATCATGGTTTTACCCACTTTTGTGTAAAACTGGGGGTATCCGCTGGAACCATACTGTTCTAGTGGATATTGGTACCTAGGGAAAAGCGCCCCATTTTTCCATCCACTAAAACTATATCATTCTAGTTGTGCCCCTTCCCCCCCAAAAAAATACTTACCTCTCTGCAATCGTGGCTGGTCAGCTGCTCCCCCGCTCCCCCAGCATGCACCTGAGCTTGTTTTCTTGTAAAAGTTTCTGTACCAGTAAAGGTGCCAACCAGTTTAATATTTTCATGATGTATTAGCCTTAGTATCCGTTGCTATGTGTTACTTTAAATATCTGTGCGCGGCTGGCATAACAGGTGATATTAGATGCCATCCTGGCTGGCAGCATGCCATTAATTGATAAGTATATTGTTTTTGTCAAGTGAAATATACAATAAAAATAGAATTGCAGTTCAGTGTGGATAACTTATTGAGTTNTTTTGTTGCTATTTATTCCTCTATGAATATGACTACACAAGTCACAGTGTATTTATGTTTACAAGATTATATTATCAGGAAGCAGCAGCTGTGAAGATCATATTTTCACAATAGGCATAACTAAGTATTTTCCCTCTCCCGATCTGCCTCATGCCAAAACCCAGAGCCAATGCAAAATCCTGTATTACAGTAGACAAGTCACTAGTGCATTGCAGATCTATTCAAGGCTGGGTTATCCTGCACATAATGATGTGAAATGATTATGGCCATTATGAATGTTTTGGACTTTTAATTTTAATGATTTTCACTGTATCCAATGACCAGGGAGGGAAGGGAGATGGACATTGCCGATGCAGGATTTTTAAATAAACGGTGGGTTCCTTTTGGGATGAAGGGCCTCAATTCTAATTTAGCCTTATATTCTAAATAACCATTAGAAAAGACAGTAATATTGGAACATACCTTTCTATCTTATAATAAACATCAAAAAGTCTAAATAGTACTGGAAGTTTATGTGTTTTAGAGGACATAGAGCAGCAGTCCCCCTCACATGCACTCAGATACATTTGTTTTCAGGATGTGTTAATTAACGAAAATAGGAAAACAGGAATACAAAATGGAAGAAGAATACAAAATCCTTTCATTATGAGTAAATGGACTTTCCTGCTTTTAAAATGTGAGAGAATCTTTCAGCACCTGACATATACTTTGTGTTAGTGTAAATAATATCCCAGTATCTGGGAACAGATGCTTCCAGTCACTGAAATAAGCAACAAGTGAGGAAACCTGTAATATGTTGTGGTATTCAGAACACATGTAAAAAGTTTGGAGCTAGAGCAGTGAGGGTGAACCTATGACACACATGTCGGAAGTGACACACCAAGACATTTTTACGCCCACCCGTTTTTTATGTGAGTCACCACAATCCTCACTCAGCGAGTTGATGGGCCCATACTGTAGGGGCTTTGATGGCTCCACTCACATTCTGAACCAGTTTGCACCACGCACATTTGCAGATTTCGCTGAGAAATATCTCCTGCCCGACTACTACCTTTATCTCCAGTTCCGCACATTCATTCAGTCACAGGCGCGCACCACTTCATTGCGAACTCTCACAACATTTGAACTCAGGTGCCTCCACTCAGTGGAACAGTATAGACTGATCTGTGACCTCTACAACCTAATCCTGCAACCTCAACCGCCTGATTGAGAATCTCACGACTGGCTCTGGGAAGAGGACCTGGGGGAGCTGCAGGATGACGAGGTATGGTCAGCCATTAGGTCTAATGTCACGAAAGCCTCCATTAATGTGGAGATTTGCTTACACATTATATACACAGTGTCACTTAGTCCCAGAGAAGCTGCATCGCATGTTCACGGCTACCTCTCAGCTTTGTTGGTGCAGATTCGTAAAGGTGGCTTCCCTCATGCATATTTGCTGGTCTTTCCCTATTATCGCCAAGTTAATATAAACCCATGCCATCCATGTCATCCACTCCCACATTCACCGACAAATTACTGATGCATGCCTGCAATGCAGAAAAGTCCCTGATACCCAGACACGGAAAGGATCGCGCCCCACCTCCCAGGCTGCCCTCCTTAATAAACTGCCCTCCTCAATAAACAAAATCAGGAATGAGTGGTAGCAGTTACTCCTGTACCTGGAGTTGGTGACCACCCCCCTCCATGCACCTGGCCTTTCCTTGTCCCCCTCTACATCCCTCCCCCCCCCCGTAATGTGCTTCCCTTCCTCTCTGACCCCTTCTCTGCATTCAAGCTTTATTTTTCTTTTGCCTTATGGTTGTTGAGCGTTGTATTTATTAACTCTGACTGTCCCTGTTTCTGTGCTCCATTTTTCATGTTTAATTGCTGGGGTCAGTGTAACCTGCTACATCTCTCTGTCATGTACTGCTCTGTTATGTTTATTTTGTTGTTAAACTGTAACAAAAAATAAAGACATTAAAAAACAAAAACAAACAAATAAATAATCTTAAAACCGATATAAGAAACCTACTTACAGACAAAGTTAGTAGCATTTGCTTGGGCTTGAAATGCACGAAATACCAACCTTCAATTGAAGGTTTAGAAAATGCAGTTCAGCAACAAAAAGTCACTAATATAAAGCATTATTGGCGTTTTTCTTTTTTTTTAACAAATAACTGTGTCAAAAATATAACTTTTTTTTTCCTATCACAAAATTATTGATATTTCTAGATGCACCCAAGTTAAATTTTGATTTTTTTATGAATTTTGACACACTATGCTCAAAAGGTTTGCTATCACTGTAGAGGGACACTGGCTTAAATTGAAGTAGGGAGATTGAATAGTGGGGATGTTGCAGCCAGACTTGCTCTGAATGACACTACAAAGGGACTAGGATGCGTTGCGTATTCCCTCTTACGTATGGACATACATTCCCTCATATTGGATTGTAATTCGGACTTCTGTATGACACCCCTGGTGGATCGCGACCCTGGGAAGGCATGTTGAAATTACCCCACAATTACCCCGTCCCCACCTGGATTTACCCTAGAGTAAAGCAACCGGGACAGCATAGAACCCCTAACCCCAAGGAAGGTAATCTTAAAATCAATTTTTATAAAAGGATTTATTAACTGGGATTACTAATTGTAATCCCGGCACAAACTTGGAATTGTTGCTGAGCAAATATAAAATCACTTATACAGGAAAATGCTTTACAAATTGTGATTGTGCAGAACATACATTACAAGTTTTGATAATTGTTTGTATATAAATCAACAAAATATACAACTCTCAAATAAAATATTTTTAGCTCTCGGTTCTTTCAGTTCTTTTAATTTTGGGCCTAAGTGGATAGTTGAACTGTCACCATTCAACCACAGAAGTGCCAGTGCTGTCAGGTGTTACGTCCACCACCCCAGGATTCAGCTCACGCGAGGTTCTCCCTGGTGGGTGCTAGGACAGGACACGGGATCCCTGGATGATGTCAACAGGGAGAGATCAGTATCACAGCGCACTTCTGTGGTCACCTCTCCATCAGTGGCAGCTTCCGTAGCCAGGGCTGTCATGATGCGATCGAGAAGTTCATTTACTTCCCTTTTGATCTCGCCCCAGGTGGACAGGGAATCCCTTGCCGTTAATGGTCCTTGAAACCATTCCGGCTTCTGACATTTCAGGGGATATACTACTCTCACTACTTGGGATCTGCAGATAGCTAGTGTTCGCTGTGGTCGGGATCAGTGGATAGCCAATGTTGTTCTCTTAGTTTTCCCGTTTCTCTAGCTTGCTGACACTGGAAACGTTTTTGCAGTAATTTTGCCTTATGTCGACCAGCGCTACTGTGTCCGTTCCAGCTGTGCATCTGGTCTCTTGTCCTATCATACCCGAGGGTTCCCCCATGAAGTCCGAGGTTCGGCAGCCTGTACCCATCTTAAGGCCTCACACAGACATGTTCATAACTGTTCACCAATCATCCACAAATAAATAATTTAGCCACAATTTGCCCAGAAACCTCTCCATGACCCAGCCATAGTCTGGAGACTGTTAACTCTTTAGTAGCACAATGCTGGGACATCTGTATATCCGTGATGTATGGAAAATATTAAAATACATTTCAGATATTTGGATCTGGTTCTGCCATACCTCTCAACATTTATAATCCTGAAACTGGGACAAACAAGTCTGACCAAACACAGCCCACAGGGCCACCAACCCCTCACAAGCCTGCCCATTTATTAATATACTCCACTGACACAGGACAAATCAACACAGCAATAAAATAAAATCTCTGCCTGCATGCTAGTCCACTGGAAGGAGGACAGGACTGTGGGACCCACACCCACATTTGGGACTTGTGGGAGGTATGTTCTACATAGTTCTTTTTGTAAGCACTGGTAATAGCAGTGTTTATGGTGAAGCATTTCCCCATGTGCCTAATTAGTGATCTTTATCTCGGTGAGATAATGTCACCGAACAATTCAATGAAGATTTTCTAATGCCTCGATGGAAAAACCTAAGCTAGCGGAAAATGTCAGACGTCTTAAATGTTTCCAATATTAAACAGTAATCCGGGCTTTAAGTGACCTATGATTATCTACCTGTTAAATGGTAATATGTGGATTTACAGCAATTTCCATGAATATTGATAAGTAGCAGAAGATCTATTATATCGATATTTTAAAAGTTTACAGCCGCATTTGAGCCGATGGGGATGAAGTCAGGGACTGCAGATTGCAAAACAGTTATTGCTGATAGAAGACATAAATAGCTGCAGCTTACTTGTACAGATTGTTACTTTCTTCAGAGCAACATTTGTGCTACATGCATATGTAACAGGCACTTAATTACAGGGGGTACAAGGAATATGGCTACTGCTAATGGGCCTTTAGAAGACGGGGGCCTGTAGCAGCTGCTGAGGTGGGCCTCTGGGCCTGTGTAGCATCTCTACCCATCTAGACTCAGGCCCCACACTGTGGGACACTAGCATGGTATATTCCACCCCTGATATGTGACAAGGTCTCTGGCCCCCATCCGTTCTGAGCGAATGGCTTATAAACATTGAGAATGGCAGTGGTGAGAAGGTAATTTTGTCGCCTGTCCTCCCGTTGTTTAATTATTATTAATTAATAGTAATTTTTTTTAGATCCTAAAATCAAGCCCCATGCAGGCAAGACTAGTCATTTAATAGAGTCACTGCTAGCAGATCTGATGCTTTCTTGGGATTCTGGGAGCACTGCCTAAATTTAGAGAGTCTCTTGAAGTTCTGGGACAGTCTATGACCGTGGTTTTAAAGGAACAATACAATATATTTAAAATATTAAACAAAAAATGTGTTGGCATTGGAATTAGATAGGAGCCAGTAACTAAGAGACAGTCAAGAAGTGTTTAATTATTGTGCATTTACTATTCATAGGCTGTTGTCATTGTCATCGAGTTTGATGTGACACCTAGCTTGCATGTGATTACAATTCATTCAGGCATTCAGATGGTGCTCTCTTCAGACAACCAGCAAGTAAATAGAGTTATAAGAAGGAGTATCTCTAAGATACATATGCGATACTAATGAATATTTACATTATATACATGGAAAATTGATGGAGGGTCTAATTACATAAGATACAGAATCTACAGTCCTATGTAACATGGTTTTTTAACTGCATTTATCTGTTCTCCAGGGATGTCATCAGCTTCAGACTGTTCTTTTCTGATGAATATATTTTTTTTTAATATATATATATATATTGATTTTTTTTATTTTGTTTCTCTCGCTAAAACATACATGTAATACCTTTTGAAACATCACAGACATCTGTAAGTACAAAAGAGCATGCTGATTTCCATGTGCCTGCTTCATTTTAAAGGTGCTATATATAAAATTACATTAATGGAGATTGGAGATTGATACATAGGGGCAATCACACACTCACATACACTAGGGACAATTTAGTCGGCTGCCAATTAATCTACCAGTATATTTTGGAGTGTGGGAGGAAACCGGAGCACCCGGAGGAAATCACATAGACACGGGGAGAACATACATAGGTCCTGTCCAGTAACCAAATATACAACCTTAGAGTTATGAGGCACCAGTGCTATCTGGTAGCTTCTTGGNTGCCCACAGCATACATGGTGCTGGATACTCCCGGAGGAGAGGAGTGCCCCCTTCAGGGCTGGCCCTGGAGACAAAGTATTCCATGGTCTCTGTCAGTCCCGCCCCTGCTCAGATATTTCTTGTGGCCTATCTGGATATAGTTTATAATGCAGTGATTGTAATCCCTGTGCCATGTCCGGGCCAGACATATAAAGCATTATAATACAGAAGGCTTTTTTATCTAAAGTAATGAACCAGCTTTGAGTAATACTGTCACAATGTCCTATTTACATTGTTGTTTGTGATCCTGTTCACTATTTAATGTCTGACAAAACAGATATTTAGAATTTTTCTTCTTCAATGTAAGAATATAATTAAGCATGAAATCTACTGAACCTCGGGGATTTCTCACAGAGCTCACGGGACAGTACACCATCTTGCCTCTAAAATGCATCAGTGCCTATTATAAGTGTGCCACTGAAAGAAGACAGAGGGGTATATTTACTAAGCAGGGAGATTGCAGTAAAATTCGAATTTGGGGAAGTTGCTTATGGCAACCAATCAGATTTGAGCTCTCAGTTTCATTTTACACTCTGGAGAATGTGA
>JABWIB010000647.1:6736-17871 GCA_016617825.1 Platyplectrum ornatum | reverse complement strand
GGTTAGGTTATTAGAAGAGGGAGGTTGGGCAGAGACTGCAGAAGATAGAGGGTTAGGTTATTAGAAGAGGGAGGTTGGGCAGAGACTGCAGGAGATAGAGGGTTAGGTTATTAGAAGAGAAAGGTTGGGGTGAGACTGCAGGAGATAGAGGGTTAGGTTATTAGAAGAGAAAGGTTGGGGTGAGACTGCAGGCGATAGAGGGTTAGGTTATTAGAAGAGGGAGGTTGGGTTGAGACTGCAGGAGATAGAGGGTTAGGTTATTAGAAGAGAAAGGTTGGGGTGAGACTGCAGGAGATAGAGGGCAAAGTTATTAGAACGGGAACGTTGGGGTGAGAGTGCAGGGGATAGAGTGATAGGGTTAGACTGTTAAAAGGTAAGGTTAGAGTCAGTTTTCTTGCGGTGGGGGAGGGTTCAAAATGTCAAGGACTACTATAGGGCCTGGAGGTTTTTCTCGTGTTTTGCATGTTTTGCAGTTGTGACTGTACATAAGCAGATAAGACTCCTATGTCACTGTTCATGAGTGTTTCTGGAGTTGGCCAACCCCTGCAAGAGCCTCTATCTCTGCACTGATTGATTACTGGGTGGACGGAGAACAGCAGGACGAGGCTGCTGGCAATGGACGCATTAGGTATGAGGCAACTGAGGCTCGGTAGATTGTTTAAATAGTGGCTTAACAGTGTAAATGTGGTGTGGAGTGTGAGTACAGGGTCCGATTATTTGAACCCAACCCCACACACTGCATGTATTGGTCCCTCTGTGATTATATCAGTCCAGAATTCAGAAAGATCAGATTATCATCCCAGAACCTTTCTGGGACAATAATCTGATCTTTTGGAATTTTATCTGAGCCATACACTAGAAGGATTATTATGCCAATTCACAATAATATCCACATAATTCTGGTGGATGGCCAGCTTAAGACTATATTAAATAAATCAATTTGCAAACAGGCCAGAAAGTAGCATAACGAATCTACTGCTAAACTTTGCCGAAAAGACATTTCCTTTCTTCATTTCTGGTAACAAACTCTCTCAATATGTCATATAAGTTCAGAGAATTCTTGATGAACATGAAATATAAGCATCTGCTTCATGTGTTTCTGGTTCATTGTATACCTCAGATGCGTTTTCAAATGCCGAAGTGCACTGCAGCTTAAGTGGGCACAGTCATAACGAGCACCAAGTGCAATATGTGGAGACGGGCTTTCATTGTGTCTTTGCTTCTCGGCACAGTCACTGCAGGAGGTGGGTGCTTCGCCGGGCAGATTATTCAACAGTTGAAGCTCAGCATGCAGACTCCTAATATCAAAATCTTCAGCGAATAGGCCCAGTGTCTCACTATGACGCTTAAGACAATCATAGTCTACCCTACATTATGGTAACAGTTGCCGAGTTCAAATAAAGCTATTATTTATTCATCCCCAATTTTGCTTCATTCACCTATAAGGAGAAGTTCATGGGGGGAATAAAACACAGGAAATTGAGTGGTATAATTAGACTGTTAGAAGAGGAAGATTGGGTTGAGGCTGCAGGATGGTAAGGGTTTGGCTGTTAGATGGTAAAGGTTAGAGTTAGACTGATGGTTATAAGTAGGGTAATAGAAGGGGAGGGTTAGAGTAAGGATTAGAGGAAAGGTAAAGGTTAGGAAAATTCTTACTTTTCAGGATATTGTGGCCCATTTTGCATCTTCTTTGCATCGTCAGCAACTTACAACTATTGACACTTCAGTATTTCAAAACTAAAGTGCCACACAGACACAGGGAGAACTCCACACAGTCTCACAGGATTTTACTATATGCAGGATGCAATTGTTCCAGGGAAACCTGAACAGTTTATCGTTACCACTAATTACAGAATTTCTAACACAATAAGGCATAAATGGAACAGATAAATAGTATATATCACTTACAATCAAGTAGCAGTAACAGTAAGTTGAATTGTACATAGAATGGCATTACTCTGACCAGTCAGTGTGAAATAATAAATGAAATACCTTGATGTAACTTTTACATGGACATTGCACATTGCCATCTATTGGTATCAAAATATATTGCAACTTTAAGGTTTTAGGTAACTCTTGATATGGCGCTAAATGTCAAATGTAAAATACCCCATGCAGTCACATACAGCAGGATATGCCTATGTAGATCATATGTTCTGCATGGTCCTCATAGCACGTTATTTACGTTATTTAGAGTTATTTACATTTCCAGAATTTCAGAGAGAAATGGTGGGAACATGACAGCTGGGAAGTGGGATTTCATCCATAAATAGGATTTACTGTTTGTAAAGTATAATGTGTTGCTACAGGATATAGTGTTGTATAATACTGTCCTTTCTTCTTCATCTAATCTAATCTTTTAGATATTGCTCTAATAACAACAGCAGCAGTATGAGGATTTTTATTATGTATTATATCTATCTAACACCTGTGCCCTATGCATAGTGGAACAGATAGACGAGAGGACCTAGTTTGATAAGAATGTTCCTAGCAACATTATATAATAAAGCGGAATTGACATAGAAGAGGGTCGCCAAAATAAAAGAGATTCGCCAAAATAAAAAAACCCTTATCCTCACCATAACCATCCCCCTCCATCACCCTAACCCTCCGTCTAACTCAAACATTCCTCTTCTACAATCAATCCCCTCCCCATAGCCTAACCCTAACCTTTCCCTTCTACGATTCATCCTCTGCAAACTGGTATATACTGCAGCAGTACAACCTGTAGTCTCTGCTCATACAGCTCAGTTTGCATGTTTAAAACTATTGTTCGGGGAAGGTACATAGTGGTATCTGTTGGTTGGCTGTATAGAAGCTAAGGAGGAGGAACATATCCTGGGAATACTTAAAGGTTACCCATGACAGGATCTCTTTCTCTTGAATGTTTCCCGCTCTCCCTCCCTTGGGTTGCTCTTATATTCGTAAGGTGTCGATGTAATTGTTGTGGATTAGAAGTTGTTGCCGATTAGCAGACTTTTCAGTTCAGACTTTTAATTCCTTTATTGCAAAGTTATAAATAATTATATTGATTAAATGTTCATATTTTAGATACACATAATGGAACTGATCCATAGTAAGTGGAACAATTCAGGTACAGTGTGCATTAATGAACTGTTCCATCCACTATGTATGTATCTGTATTTATTTATTGAATTGATACTTTTTTTTTTCGTAAGCACATGTAAGGTCTTGCTTCTAATTTGTGGTACCAAGGGTTAACCTGTCCCTGTTTGGCATTTTTTCCTGCATTTGTGTGCCAGATGAGCACGGGTGGATCCCTTGTCATACGGAACGATGGGATCAGGGCTGGACCTTTTCCTCCCAGTCCACTAACATTACGCTAAGTAGGAAGGAGAACCATTTAAATTAAGCCAATGGAATGGGCACATCAGTTGCGGTAGATTAGGGCCATCAATTTATACTTGTAAAACAGCTGAATGTAGCTAGCTTTATTTAGCATACAAGCAGTAAGCAGTACTTTGAAATAAGTGACAATAGTTTTCATTCATTCATTTCTAATACTGACATGTAAAATAATACACTCCGCACAGGGACGTTTTATAACCACAGATTATAGAACTATATTATATAACTATATAAAACTCAAATATATATACTTACTGTAGAATGCATTATTGTTCCCTGATTGGTCAATGTATTATTCTGATGTTATATATTGAAGTTTGTGACTTTTAATATAATATTTTTAATCATCTAAATTATTTAATTGAATAAAACGAAATGGAAAGTATAAGCAGCGGAGGGGCTGAGTACAGCGCATTGGAATGTAAATCTCTTCGCTTCCTTTATATGGGCTCTAAGCTTATTGGTACCTGCCATTTCAACCTGGCGTACGTCTGATACGTATCAAAGAATTAAGTAACCAGATGTAGCATTGTGAACCGTGTAAGATATTGAATGGGTTAGCCATTATTTCTGGAACATTGTCTGATTATCTATGGTTCCTTTCCAATGAGGTGTCAAATCCCTGACAAACCCACAGTGCAGGAAATTGGAATTCTACGCTGTCACAAGTGTTTGGTCACAAATTAATTTCCACATGCCTTGATAGCTGTCCAGTAGTCACAGGCAAACACAGGCCTGTTAGTCAGTTGCCTAGAAACCACCACCGGTAGTAGGTCGACCGCGCTCTGTCTAAAGTGTTAGCTTTGACATTCACATGCTGGTCATGATTGGCCCTGTAAGCCCCTGTATACATTCTGTGTTTGCCCCTTAAATTCATTTACTAATATAATGAAATAGTACTGCGGTACGGTGGTAAATAGCGGGAAGAGGCAGATGAGATCCCGAACATATTTAACAACATGTACAGCAGCCTGTCGGACATAAGTAACTAATAAGGCATACCACGGTGCATTGTATACCTCTGGGTTATTACTGACTCTGCTGTCTTAAAGCTTAAAGATAACAAGTCTACTCCGTTACACACTTCTCTTTCTATAAGTTATTCGAGTGCACATAGGAAATAAAGCAGCTCTTCAGATATTTCAATACAGCCTAGGAGCAAAGTGGAGATTGGATTTTAATTAGGCCAGTCCTCTGCTGAATTTCTAATAAAGGATTTTTAATCTAGGCACATACTGATAAAAAAAATACTTCTTCTCTATCCCGAAGGCAACTTCCCTGCCAATTTTGTTTGTGGAGACTGAAAATAATTGAAAGAACAGTTCAAAAAAAAATCACACGAGAGGGATTGAGAGAAAGCTCTAACTTGTTCCATGGTTCTGTCCCGGGGATTTTCTGTGTTTGATACAGTCCATGAAATTTTAGCTACTGACATGTCATTATTCTCTTCTTATTTTTTTTCTTTTTAGGGCAAATCATTCAGATGTAAAGTGCATTCTTGGATATTATGACAATGCTTGTAAGCTGGTAGTTTTGCCCAGAGCAGACATCTTCAAGGGATAATGTATTCGCTAAATGTCTACATGGTCCTTGCGGACTGGAAGGGGCCAAAAACGCAGTTCATGGATTTAAGGCTATGCTAATGAAAGGACTTTGCGTGCATCACTGGAAACCAGTACGCATATTTAGAATGGGAACGATCCAATATAATGAAAATGATTCCACTGGTTATTTGAAGTGCTGATCGGCTTTACAATGCTGCCCTATGCAAAGTACCATATATTGTCTGGCAGATCTGTGGCTTTCTGTCCCATAACGTCCTCCCTCAATCAGAATTTGAATATGCACGCTCATACAGGTGGACCTAAACAGGAAGTGATCACTAACAGTTTAAAAGGAGCAATCAAGCGATGTCTATTTCAATAATCAAACACAATCGATTCAGTGTACACACTTACGCGATGTCATTCCAAATACTTGTTTATCGTGTGATTAGAGCATTAATTGATAGAAAGAGCTGTAGTGTGTACCCAGGCTTATTGATGAATACAAGAGACTAGATTACAGTTCTTAGAAACCTTATATTCATTTATTTGTTTACTTCTTCTTGCATACATTAAGTCTGCTATTGATTAGGAGAAAACAGTTGCGTTAAGCTGGGCATCCACTAGAACAGTATGGTTCTAGTGTACATCGGTGCCGATAAACGGGGTAATTTCCCCTTGGGAAAACCGCCCTGTCATCGGCAATATACACTAGAACGTTATTGCGTAGTTACAAGTGGTTTTTATAAAATATTTATATATATATATTCTGCAACATACAGTTCTGAGCAGTTTATACCATAGACAATATGGTGCAGCAGCACATTCTGTATATTATAAGGAGGGTGGAGATGACCTTGTCATTCTATGGAAGGACACAGCAGGGTGTCTGAAATTGCTGGTAACAAAGGATTAGAGCTTGCAGGCTGCCATATAGTAAAGGTGAAAGCTGTGTATGTTCTCTGAATAGGTGCCTTGATTATGGGCATATTAGTGAGGACCGACAGGTGGCCTTAAAATGGTTTGTAGTCCAGAAAGTCATCGCCTGTAGCCATCAGTTTCTTTCTGTGTTTAAATGACCCCGGATGTCTATTTAGTTGCCAATTTATGGCTATTAACTAGGTGGTGATTGTATATGTGACAGATGCAGGTCAGAAAATGCATCATACCAAACAAATGGTGAATGTTGCCAAATTCATTCAAATTAAATGTAATGGAGAATAATAAATAATATTATGGATATTTTATTGTGACTCACACAATGCATAAAAAGGGGAGATAGCCAGGGGGCATTTTGAGTCTGAAACTCTGCTTATTTTCTTTGGTGTCACATGTACTTTCCCCACAAATGGAATATCCTACCTCTTTACCTTACACTTTGCATGAGAATATCCATTTACAAAGCTCTAGTTAATATCCTAATTTGTCAAATAAATGATACTACTTTTTGCTGCTTCTAATTCTGTTAGGAAAACTGTTATATACATTGTTGCTTAGTGAGACGGTGTCTTTGCAAACCCAAGAAAGAGGAAATAAGAGAATGAAGGAGCATTGTGTAGATGCTATTTATTTAGGCTCAGCTCAGCATGTACCTGAAATTGTTACACAAATGACACAAGATGTTTTGTGTGTGTGACAAAAGAAATACGAGCCATCATTCCGCATACGCATGAATGCTCATTATTCTAACAATGAGTAATTATCGATAAATATTTCACAAAAATTACACATTGCTTATAGAGGTACCAATTTGCATGAATCTCAGAGTATTTCATTGTCTAATAACATATATGAATATTCCTCAGGATTCATTCTGAGTACAGTGACACCACGTGACAGGAGCAATGTGGAGAACCCACTTTCTTCTTTCTTTCTTTCTTTCTTTCTTTCTTTTCATCCTTTTACAAGTTAAAACTGTAATCTATTAAGCTAATATTCCTTACATAATTCAAATTACTCGACTATTTCTGTCATTTTTATACATAATATAATATTTTGATCCATGCTTTTTATGTAAATAATGGTGGTGCCTGAGAAGTGAGGGGGCTACATGTGGGGGATTCTGATTCATCCCTAATGAATTAACTGTTCTGGTGGGAAAAGAGAAAAAAGATGGACAGAGATGTGGCGTTGGAGCAGGAGAATCTAGCGGAGAGCTGGTGTATTCCACAGGCGCAAGTAAACCCCTATGGAGTTGAGTTGAGTGGACGGAACCGGCGGAGTCAGTAGTGGACAAGCTGGCACCAAAAGGGAGAGAGCCAGGGAAGACAGCCTGCTGGAAGAATGCAAAGGAGCTTTCCAGGACTTACCAGAGATGATCAGAGGAGAGTCGTGGTGGCAGGAACATGCCTGGATTCTTGGAGCCATGCGGGAAACAGTCCCATCCTAGTTGCACGAGTGGCTAGAGTATTGGCCATGTCCGGTGTACTGTCCCAGTTTCCAGACAAAAGTGAAAGCCAAAGTCCCAACAGATTACCTGGAAATTTAGCTTAGGGTTTGTGTTTTAGGGGGATGAAAAGGAACTCCGGGACTAGAGTGAGGACCAAGAGGGTGGGAGCACTCAATGGAGGAACCAATTTTGACAGTGAGAAGGGGTGTTCCGCCAGCCCTGCTGATATCAAGAGAGCCACATGTTACCTTATCCAAAGTTATCCAGGTCCTGTGCGTTGAAGAGTCTCTTGTCCTGTCTTGCTGTTAAAGTTTCCTAACTGAGGCACAGATGCCATTTCTCATTCATCGATTCCGGGTCAATGCCATCATGGGTCATTACTGTTGTTGTTGTGCGAACCCCATGTCTGGACTGTAGTCTAAAACCAAATAAGATTTGCAAAGTATAACCATGCATATATAAAGCCCAATGAGACAGCAGATTAGTTTATGGCCCGGTTACCCCGTATGTAATCTTAAGTTGCGCCTGAGAATGGTGTATGTGGGTAAAAGTGTACCGTTCTTTTTGTTGTAGATGTCCATTCCGGAGTGCTTGGGNTAGATGGCTGCAGTGATCTGGGGAACCCGTGGTAGAATCACGATTGCCCAGAGATTGATATGTTTGGTTTGTTAATGCCACCGTTATCTGTCTTGTATTCTTTATTGTTGACTATGTATACTGTAATGTTAAGTTTGTCTTTGGTACTGTGAGTGGCAGTGAGAAGAGGTGAAGAGCCACAGATTATTGAGGTTGCCTTATGGCCTCAATTATTATTTTTATTTTTCATAAAATAACGTTTATTCTGCAACAAAATTTCAGTGACGTATAATGATACGTGTTAATAGATAAGTCTCTTTAATTTGTACATAATTAACACAAAATATAATAGTCAGAATAACGACAAAAGAAAATAACAGCTCATGACACTTAACAATACATTTGTTTGTGCCCTTTTATGCCAGCCAACAATAACCCTCCTAATTCCATTACTAAGGTTTATATTCCTGGCAAGGAACAGGCTATAAAGAAATAAATAAATGTCTTCATTTGTCGCTTTATTGGATTGTAAGACCCAAAACACACATTTGAATGAGAGACTGTCTGTGATCTTATCTGTTTGAGCCTTTGGGCAATCAGCAACAGACTGACTGGTACATGGGTAACGGTGGAAAGAATTCACGTGTTCAGTATTTAAGTTGAGCTCCTTTGTTGTGTGTGATTTATACCACACCGCTTCTCTTGTGTTAATTACTTTGACACTCCACCCATGAAACAATTAAGTTCTTCAAAGCTAATGAGGGGAAAAGATATGATTGGTGAATTTTTACTATAAAAAACCCTGCGGTTTGGATAATAGAGAATTATTATATGCTAATTCTTCCCTGTGCTGATAGGAATGCTTTCAAAAACATTCTTGTTAATAGCTGTGCGAATCTACAAAATGCAAATGTAGATCAATGGTTAGCAAACTAATTACAGGAAATAAAAAGTAAATAGGGGCAAGTAATTGAGATAAAATATTAGCTAGTAGTCATTTGTTGTTGCAATGCAAATGCAGTGTACTTGTATATTTGTCTTTTCCCTTCTATTATGCAAATAGGGTTATGTATAGTAAATGACAGCTGGTGAGAGGGATTTAGGAAAGGCTTTCCAAGTAATGATTGGCAGTATCCGTGTAATAGATGGATATTAAAACTGGATCCATACGACAGATAGCTGGAATACTACCTGTAAGCTTAAAGCACTGTGATCGATCCTGGATTCCGTGCAGCTTCCTTATAGCGCAGACCATGTCAACCAGCCCTGTATAGACTGGACCTGATCCAAAGTTTCAGTGCGTACAGGACGAAACCAGACTGAGGAAAATCATTCCAGTCCATTCAGAGTTGTGGTTTTATGGAAAAACTGAACTCTGAATATAGCACAGCAGTCATTTTTGCCTTACGCATTCGTATGTGTAGCTCATGCTCCGTCCTTTTCTATGGATTATCCTATGGTCAAGTAATGTCTTTTTAATGTATATGCTGTACCTAGTGTTATATGTGTCTTATTAAACAATGTAAAAAAAACATCTAAATACATTTATACGAAATAAATGAAATACTATCAGTGACAAAGGGAAATATTGCTTTCAAACAGTGAAGTAAATATTCTTATTTAATTCTGATATTAAAGTGGGCATTTCAAGGTGGCGGTATGGCTTTAAGCTCCCCCCCCTTGTATAGGCCCCGCCACTCCGGACCCACAATATTTGCACTGAAAGTTCCCCCACTCCCGTCTGGAGGGGAGGGGCTTAACAAGGGGCAGGGCTTATTGAAGAAGAGGTGTCGGTATGCTATACCGGCATATACCGGCCCACTTTGAGCCCTGGTTACTACCATACATCCTTTAAAAATCTAAAAGTGGAGGTCAATCTGATCTACGTAATACCAGCAAGATACATCACGGCTATAGCTAGCAACTATTTACCTCAAATTTAATATCTGAAATATGTGCCAAATCACAATGGAATTCCATATACACACCACATGAAGTACAATACAATTACAATACAACCTCTCAATGGAATTGAGACATGCTACACCCAAGACCAAAAGTGCTGAAAGCCACCTTCCTTCAAGTTCCTGGGGGCCATTCCAGTTTGTCCTGCTATATAGATTTTCTGCTGGCAGATACCTTCTCAGCAAGACAGCGAAGAGAAGCAGTAGCCTTAGTTTGCAGAAATCAGATGTGTTTGGTTGGCCTTGAAGAAGGCCTAGTCTTCACCAGAGCCACTGAAGGTGTGCATGGGCTAGCAGCTGTCAGTCTACAGGTCGTGGCCCTTCTTCTAAATTACTATGTACCCAGAACTATAGACAAAACAACACTCCCAAAAACAAAACAGATACCGTGTTTCCCTGATAATAAGACCTACCCCAAAAATAAGCCCTACCCTCATTTTTGTAAAACGGTCCAATATAAACCCTACCCTGAAAATAAGCCCTACCACGTAAATAAGCCCTAGTTAATTTCCCAGCACTGGGGGGCATGATGGGGATAAAAGCAGGACTGTTTATATAAATCTCTGTCAATGTTAATTAAAAGGCCTACCCCGAAAATAAGCCCTATGGTGTTTTTTTGGACCAAAAACAAATAAGACAGTCTCTTATTATCGGGGAAACACGGTATTAGTCTCACCCATAAGAAGCAAAGAGTAACCTGGCAAGCCAGGACCCTACTGCTAATACCCTATGGCCTAAATTTACTAAGCAGTGAGACTGCAGGGAAATTGAAAGGTGGGGAAGTTGCCCATAGAGTATTGGCACTGACATTTGGAGGGCAACCTATGCCAACATTTCTTATGATGCCATGTAAGGTGGATTAAAGGAGATTTAAAGCATTTTTGTTATGTGACTATATAACTGCCCAATTATATATGTAAATGATATCACTTGAAGTGAAATGATTCCAGTTCTCATGTGCAGTGTAATGAAGTTACGGCAGTTGAGAGCATATTTTAATGTAAAATATCAATTATCCACTTGATGTTTAACTAGAGCCTTTAAGCTCTACTCAGTATATTGCGAGATACTTTCTACTGGAACTTCCAAAGAGAACTTGTTAAATAGGAAAATCCTGATTAATTGTTTGCCTTGAAGAAACTTGTTCCAATATAAATTTCTTTTGACAGAGTGAAAGAGAAAGAGAAAAAAAGAGAAAGAGAAAGAGAGAGAGAAAGTGAAAGAGAGAGGGAGGGAGAGGGAAAGAGAGAGAAGGAGAGAGAAAGAATGAGAGGGAGAGAGAGAGAGAGAGAG